>JAFVLL020039874.1:0-17083 GCA_021397915.2 Tor tambroides | reverse complement strand
TGTGTGTGTGTGTGTGAGTGTGAGTGAGTGAGTGAGTGAGTGTGTGTGTGTTTGTGTGTGTGTGTGTGTGCTGTACAGCTGCGGTGATATCAGTGCAGATGAGAGGAGTGTGTGTGACAGAAGTCTCTTTATTCTGCTGGTCAGTCAAATGCTACATGGCTGCCAGTGACAGACACAAAGTCAGAAGTCACCTTTGACACACACACACACACACACACACAATAAACTTATAGTGTGTATGTAAGCTTTTACAACTTTTTAAAGAAACAAACAAGCCTGGGTCAAATCAACATGCAAAATGTAAACAGCTTTCCTTTTTTAGCTGCATATTCAAGGTGCTATTTATACTAAGAATTTTTTTTTTGGACTTGACTTGTGCCAGAAAACTGGGATCAAAAAAAGATGGATTTGAACTCATGCTGGTCGCATTAAAAGCCAAATCCACCATCTTTGTATTTCATACCACTGTTTAGTAAATGATTTGTTTTCTATTGTGTCTGGCCTAGGCAATCAGACAATGCTGAGTCTATTGGTACTTCATGTAAATAGACCCTCCATATTAATATTTTTCACACATCCACACTGCTTTCATTGGGTGCAGAGGTTCAGCACATCTGAGACTTTTTGCCAATGAAAGTTGCACAGATTTGAAATCTGAACACACTGATTTGTAAAAAGTTAAAACATTCCAGCACCTTGTGTTAAATCCATCTCAATCATATGCGTTCAGTTACCACTCCACTGTAAATTTACTTTTAGTGGTTCAATAGAACTGATCTCTAGGAAAGAGATGTATGAAATGAAAACAAAGTTGCTTTATTGAAACGCACTTGACTAAGCCTATGTTACATTGATTTGTAACATTCTCTGGAATAAGTCAAATTAAGTAAATAAAAAGAATTACCAAATTAAAATGAAAACATTAAATATGATTGCTTTTCATTCCACAAATTTGAGTTTGGCAGATTTTGCTCTATAATCCATGTGGTTAAAGCTAGTCTACTGGTTCAATCTCAGCAAGGATCATGCCAGGAGTCACCGCTGAGCCTTTGATCAACTTCCCCAACATGTGTCCAGCATCCAGTCTGACAAAACAACAAAACCTTTGTCTCTGCCTCAGACATGGCCAGAAATTCAGGCCTGAGCGCTGTTAGCTCATCCCTAGTGCTGTAGTTGATAGGAGGCTGCAGAAGAGAGTATGGGGCGTATGGCGCCCAGGTTTGGACTGTAAATGACTGCTGTCTATTATTGTACAGCCAGAGACGGCTGGCATTCATCAGAAATGAAATCAGAGCTCACACCTCAGGCCGGACAGGAAAAGCCAGTCAAATAATCTCAGTTAATCACGGAGCTGCGCTACTGCAGCTTTCTCAAAGCCTGCCTGAAACCGAGCCCTCATTATATTCAATATGAAGAAGTGAAACGGCTCAGAGGAAACAGCAGTGTTTAAGCACTAGATCACGCACGCTTCCCAGTCTAAAGGTCACCGGTGTCCATTCACTGATCCCGCGTAAGAAAGCACTGAAATAAAGATATGACGTGCTGTGTATGTATTCTAATCACTGATACTGCACACATTATTGACCTGTGGCCTTCATTCACAATTTTATTGCTATTATTTAAAGTGACAGACTGGAGCATCCTTGAGCTCTGGAAAATAGATATATAAGTCACAGTTTCATTACTGTTTCTCTCACTTAGGTACACTTTGCAGTAATGTCAAATTAAAAGTTTTACATTAAAGGACATTTGAAATCATTATTTAATGCTCGAGTAATATTAATTAACTACATGTATGTACTATAGGGTTAGGGTTTGGCTTAGCATGTAATTATGCATAATTTATTGTTATTATAATAGTAAGTACATGTAACAGGTGTAACAAGGACATTGTAAAATAAAGTGTTACTGAAAATATTTAGCACCATGTTTACTGTAGATAGTGATTTGCTACTTCTTAAATCATTTTTGAGAACAAGGGGCCCCCTAGTGGTTCAGCGGCCCTGCACATATAGAGAGGAATGGGTAATCACAAATATATTTTAGTTTACCATATATGCTGCTCAGTACATTCAGCAGTAATACTTTAACAATATTTCAAAGACAAATAATTATGAAACCATATATAAAGATGTACATCAGTCCTACTTAAACAAAGCATTTAATATTAAGTTTAATATAAATGTAAACTATAATACATTTGGTTGCACTTTATTTTACAGTACATGTACTTACCTAAGAGAGTTCTGGTGATATAAGGTAACTACATGGGGTAGGTTCAGGGTTAGTACCTAGCTACTGTAATTACTATTATAAGTACATCGTATGTACATGAGGAACAGGACCGTAAAATAAAGTGCTACCGTACATTTTCATTGAATTGCAGTTAAGTGTCTGAAAACATCACATTCAATTCACACCAAAGTATGTTCTCCTAAAGTGCATTATTTCCATTAGAAGAGCTCTTTTTTAAAAGTCTGCTAAAATGTAAATTTTTCACAAGGGAAACCTTGAGCTTGAACTGGAGGACTGAGAGTGAAATGACAGAAGATGTGTGAGTGGGCTGGTCAGACCTTCTGAGAGACACAAACACTCAATAAATCACACGCTGTCTGTTCACATCTTCTGTCTGCTGAGTTCATAATAAAGCAGAGCAATGCTGTCACACACTTTCAGTAGTGTGTACTAGATGTTTAAACACACCTCAGCTGAACTCACAGCCAAGAAAAGCTGGTGAGCCATAGGATCTTCTGTTAGCCTTGCATCACGACTGTAGATTGAGGAACCTCCTGTTCTCAGCGTCGGTCAGACACATACAGCGAGGAAAATAAAGACTTCAGACTGACCAGTGAAGCCTGGCCAGGTGTTTTAACACTAAAGACACAGTGGTGTGCATGTACACTAAACAGGGTTTGAGAAAAACCACAAACTCACTGTCCAGTGTGACGAAGTCACTGGAGATCGCTCGAAAACTATCATGATAGACATCCTTTTTAAAAGTGTATATAAAAACCATTTAGTTTTATTTAGCATTAATAATAAGGGTAGAAAACACTGTCCTACTATTTGTCAGGTATTGCCAAAACCGTGTGGTTTCAGAAGCGTCTCTGTCTGTCACACACAGCAGTGCTGTTTGAGCTGACATCACACATGAGCGCTGCTAAAAACACCTGCTGCTCACTTCCTCCTGTTCAGCACACCTGGACCAAACACATTACAACACACATATCATCTATACAGTATGCAGACATTCTCCAAACCACAGCTTGCGCTTCGCACACCATCTCATGGAAGAATAGATAGAAAAAGACACAGAGCGGAGCAAAAACACAAAAGTAAGTGCCAATAATTGAGTAAACTCAACACTAACTCACAGTAAATTCACAACTCGTGCCGTTCTTCTGAATGCTTGCTGATCACAACGCACTCGCTCATGTGATGTAATTTGGTCATGTATATAAGCAATATGGTTTCCCACTGAGCAGTTTAGCTCTTATACTCAGAAAAAAAGGTACAAAAGCTGACACTGGGGTGGTAGGCACAAATATGCACCTTTAAGGTACTTGTATGCAACTTTTGGGGGTAAATAAGGTAAAAATGTGACCTTGGACCACAAATCTGAGATTTTGAAGATTGAGATTGATCATGAATAAATAATCTTTCCATTGATGTATGGTTTGTTAGGATCGGACAATATTTGTCTGAGATACAACTATTTGAAAATCTGGAATCTGAGGGAGCAAAAAAATCTAAATATTGAGAAAATCTCCTTTAAAGTTGTTCAAATGAAGTTCTTAGCAATGCATATTACTAATCAAAAATGAAGTTTTGATATATTTACAGTAGGAAATTTACAAAATATCTTCATGGAACATGATCTTAATATCCTAATGATTTTTGGCATAAAAGAAAAATGGATAATTTTGAGCCATACAATGTATTGTTGGCTATTGCTACAAATATACCCCAGCGACTTAAGACTGCTTTTGTGCTCCAGGGACACAAATGTGTACTGATACTGCCACAGTGACAGCTTTTGTGCATTTTTTCTCCCAAAGGGTGTATATAAGGAACTCTTTATGTCATTAAAATTAAGATATATACTATATATGATATATCAGACCACTGAATGCCATGATTCAACAATTACAATCAGATATTCCTGAGAGCTGCATAATAAACACATACAGGAGCCCCAAAAGATGCTTCCACCTCAGTAAATGAAATATCATTGCATTGTTTTATCAGTTCAAACCTAACACACTTCTCTTTTTCTCTTTAAGTGCTTTCATTGAAAAATTTTAAAAATGGAAAAAATACTTAAGTGTTTTAAGTTTTAAATGTGTGTTTTAAGTACTTTTTTGTTTTGGACCGCTTCATATATAGCTCAGCTCTTGTGTCATCTGTGAGTGTGATGAACTCAGAGGAGGGAAAACACCGTCTCCTGCCAAAACTGCTGCATTATCAGCTCATCAGCAGCAGACGGGACGGGCTGAATGTGGGAATCATGCAGTATGGCAGGTACATACAGGAGAAACAAACCACAGAAAGAAAACAGCCCGCGTCATTCAGCTGCTTGTTATCGCTCCTCTTCAACAGGATTAATGTGTGTTACACTGCAAACTCGCTTCAGTCTGAATAACTATATTAGTGTGGGGGTTTTTCCATGCACTACATTGTATGCTTATGTTCCATCACACAATCAAACTACAAACTGCTGCTTCCTGTTGAGGATTCATCAAAGATATCTGACAAGAGATTACAAATGTGTTTCAATAACTCAATCTTATTATCTTGACCTCACTGTTTGTTTTCTTAAGACAGGTTGTGTTGGCTGTGAATGGAATACTACACTCTCAAAAAGAATGCTTTTCTTTTTTGAAATTATTTGAATAATCTAAAGATTGTTCTACTATAAAGAACCTTTTGTACAATAGAAAGATCCCATTGATGTTAAATGTTCTTCATGGAGCCACTGATGCCAGGAAAGAAGAGTGCTTATTGCATGCTGCACAATAGTATAAAACAACAGTATGTGACACAGTAAGAATTATGCAACAGTAAACGTAGTTGTCATATAACTGCTTATCAAGCAGTGCTTAATTTAGCAGAAATGGTATGCTATTCTGAAGAAAGAAGTGAAAGGGAGGCTGGGATTGGGGAAATGCCCCATCAAACTCAGGTCATTTGTATAAGCAGCGGCATGTGTCGTGTTGGAACATGTTCAACACCCATCTCGGAGATCTTCACACTGAGAGTGAGCCTTCAGAGAACGGCTGAGATCGTGCTGAATTAAGTGACAGAGCCACTACAATCTATAAGTCAATGACAGTCTGTCAGCACGGGCAGACTCGTGACCGCAGCCGTCTGGAGGAACACACGCCAAATCAAACCCCATCAGGCCTTCAGGGTCCTCTTTCCATCAGAGGACATCAGAGTATGGAAAACTCTTCAGTGACATTACAGTAGCTCAGTTTTTATTCAGGTAGACTTAAACCCAAAGCGAGCAAAAGATCTGACACACATGCTCCTAGTTTGCGCTTTAATATGAAATTATACAGGCTACAGCCCGCATTGCATCTGTCACTGAGGTGAAGTGGAGTGCGCGTCTGAAAAGTCTCCTGTTTGATGTGCTCGTAAAATAAATGCAATTCTTGTCAAGAAATAAAGAGAGAAGCAGCAGTTGAGTGGGGTGGCTCCGCCCCTGCGTTAACTGTTAAATATTTTTAACTCCTTTAAACTGAAAAAAATTATTGCATGCATTATTTACATTACAGTTATTCATTTGGCAGATAATTTGATCTAAAATGACATATGTTCAAGGTAAATGTCTTTGACACTGCTAGCTAGCACTATGCTCTTCCAGAAGCTGCAATCAGCATCCTGCAATTCCTCCATTCAATTTATAACAAGATTTCAGGCTGCGACAAGACTATTAAGAACTTCAGCTAAGTTTAAAATATTCCTCCATCTTCTCTGGGTTTCCCAGCATTCAAAGGAAGTTATGTCAGATTTCCCATTTAACGTGCTGTCACACTTGACATTTCTGTTGACTGAGTGGACACGACTGTCTGCATACGCTGTATTAATGGCAGAAAATACACCTGGAGAGGCAGATTTTCCGTCCAAACCCTGGAACGGCTGACCACAGAACATACAATGCTAATTGGCTATTAGTAGCTTGCAATAAACCTGTTTTCTCATAAAAGCCTGAGAACTGGGGGCTGTGTGGATGTGTTTATGGGTTATGGGTGTGTATGAATCGAACTCTGCCTCGTTGTAAATGGAAATACAGCAGGCGTTTGTTACACTGGCAGTCGTGGGTCTCTCCAGAAGAAGCTGTGGAGGTTAGAGGGGGGAATGAAAACAGCGAGTATCAGTCAAGCGCTGTGTTTTGGGTCAGCGATGTGGCTCTCCAGCTGCTCGTGTCAGTTGTTCTTTTACAGTGTCTCTTCCTCGCTGTTACCCCACAGACCGCTGTCTCTCCAGAGGGGAAGGTCTGTCTAATATACTTATGCTGAGGGTTTATTTTGAGGAGTGAGTGACGCATATAGAGGCTCTCGGCCATTTTTCTCTGTCAACATCACTGCCTCCATCTCCTACTTGTTGACAAGCCATGTTCTGGGACTAAAGCTCACTGAGCTGGCCAGCATGTTACTGGAAGCGGCTTTAGACGCAGTAGTACAGTTTTCTTTCAGGCGTGCTCACAATCACCTTGTTTGGGCTGGTCTGTTCTAGTGTTTGAAGATCTGGGGCCTCATTTATAAAATGTTGCGCAGAAACCATCCTAAATTTGATCTTACGATCATTTCTCAGATATGCGTACGTGCGATTCATAGAATGAACGTACGATCAGAAAACGGGCGTACGCGTCTTTCAGATTTGAACTCTATGAATCACAAATGATCTTCAACTTACGCGCAACTGAATGGCTTCAGCTCTCTGCCTTGTAAACGACTACTAATTAATATCATTAACATATAAAATATCACCAATCATCATAATTTAGAGCAGCGAGCTGCAAGAACAGCTTACATTTTAAAAAACCTGCAATACTACGACAATAAAAAGTGCGTTCGTCTGCTCAGACCCTGACGTGACTCTAAGCACTTTTCCACGTCAAAGACCGTTTTTATAAATATGAACGTTGGCGTGGATTTAAGCGTACGCACACTCTAAGATCAAATCTGAGCGTACGCACGCTTTATAAATGAGGCCCCTGGGCTGGTAACTTAAAGGTTGTAGGTTAAAGCTCCAACAGGGTGGATTTGTGAGCTATCACCACTGATTCCTTGGTCTTTCAGTGACCTGTGGCTTGTTACATGGAGCTGACAAAACCAAACAAACCCAACCCGGATTAGACTGGGTTCAGTCCTTACAGGTTTGATCTAGAGTTTACAATGAATTCTGGAGCTTGTGCACCTGAAAGTGTGACATAAGATTAAGAGATCATTATGAAAGATATCATTAATTTAAATGCACTTACAAGACAGGAAGAAACTCAGATGCTGCCACAAAAGACAGCTAAAAAATCTGAAAAAAAAAAATATATATATATATATACTATGTATCTATATATGTTCACAAAGAGCTTAAAACATGGCTTAAAAGTTTTGCAATTTTGGAAGGATGATATATTTTAAAGCTTGCATTTATATGTAATTTACGTTATTCTAAATTAAACGTTGTACATTAATTGTCAAAATATAATTGCTTATGTGTAATGCATTAAGGATATATAAACATTCATGTAAAACCATATAATACATTTATATCAAATATATATAATAAATATTAGCAGCAAGAGTTGGGCATTTTGTCTCTAAAATGCTTTCAGTGTGAAGTGCTTTAATTTGGAGCAAGAGACTCAAACTTATCTAGATATCCACTGAAACGGTGAAATACCGCATAGACTGTCTAAACAACAACACCTACACAACTAGTCCACATCACTCATTAATCATGCACTATATTTCAAGTATTTTGCGGTGTGATTTAACAGAAATTTAAGCAATATTTGTTATTAACTGAAAGTCTTCCCTTGTCTTCTCTCTAATACCAAGAGTTAAGACTCTTCAAAATAAGAGACTTTCTTTAAGACCTGAGAATGGTTACGACGAACAGGAAGATATACGCAAGAACTCAGGGGGCTGTTTACACGACACTGTTTTCAGCTACAAACGGAAAACTTATTATAGGTTTTGGCCATTCATTTACACAACAATGGCATTTTTGGAGCCTGGAAATGCGAACTTTTGAAAATGGGTTTGAAAGTGCAAGTTTTTGAAAACAATACTGTTATCAGCTCAATGTAAACCTCATAAAATGCAAATATTGTGAAAACGGTGACGTCATATGAACGCATATTATGTGTCTATCTATATTTTTCTTCCGTAAGAGTGGCTGCGGCCATTTGTACATTTTATGGGTCTGGCTTCTGATCTCATTCGCTTCCAGCTGGTTTTAGCTGTACAAAACAGCTTGTTTTGCTGCTTGATACTGCAAATTGTTGTGTCTTACCATATTATTTTAATGTGTTCTCTTAATAATGAACACACTGCATTTATTGCACTTCGTTATTCTTCTGATTATTTCCCTATAGCGGCTAATGAACCAGAAGTCTCGCCCACAGGCTTACTTCTGCGTTGAGGAATACGGTGGATAGAAATGTGTGCACGTAGTGTTTCTTTACAAAGTGACATCGCCACCTACTGGCCTGGCATGAATAATACAGCTTTTTAAATCATTTTTCATGGATCTGTGTGAACTGGGATCATTTTGACATCGTTGTGAAACTTTTCAAAAACACAAAAAAATGTTTCTGTTTTTAGTACATTGTTTTCATGTAAACGTACCCTGAGCCTGATTAATAAGACACACCTGAGATTAATCAGGGAGGAAACAGGAAATTCATGACAGAAAACCAAAGGCTTTCCTGAAAACAAGACATTGCATAACTTAACACACACACAAAAAACCCTCACAAGAGAAATGTGAACATTGTCCATTAGAACGACAGAAAGAATTATGACAGTGGGGCGAGTAAATAATCACTTTCACTTTTTCTATTCTTAAAGCAGAACGCAGATGCGTACAGATGTCTGAAATGCTCTTTATTTTCTGTTAGGACAGTTTGGCACCCGGTGTCATTAGTGGCGAGACATAATCCAGAGAAACAGGCTGCCAACAGAGGCGCTTGTGTTCAGATCAGCTGACAGACTCTGTCAAACAGCGCTCTTTCCAGGGCACTGATTGTTAACACCCCACAGCGAGACCCGCTGCCCCGGGCAATTAGTCATCCTGACAGCCTGCTTATCCGTCACCTTCCCTGAGCGTCACACACTCGTTTCCATGCGCTCAGCCACTACAGCTGCTAACACATCATGTTTAACCTAAACAAGCGAATCAATTATGACTGTACGAGAGATGTGTGCTGTGCTGAATATGAGCTCCACAGACACTGAAAAGAGTTCAAGATGACTGGATGACAAATGTTCAAGACAAATGCCAGTCTACCAAAACACTGACAAAAAAACTAGTGACGTAGGAAGTTCAAAGTGTAGTTGAACACCATTTCAGGTGGTACAGTATGTGAATAAAACACAGGGGTTTGAGCTGAAATACAGCAACATTTTGTGAATTCCCCTCATAGGGTTGCAAACTAAAGGAATGTGGATTTCTTTGTCAGATCTGGGCTTTGTAAAGCTGCGCTGTAGTGTCACTTTGACTGTGTGACCTTCTCAAGTTAGTGTGAGTGATCATCAAAACAGCCATTGTTGCGTCCACATTCTGAGCCTATTAGTCTACTTTACAGTTTGCTATAACTATCATTTCACAATTTCCAAAGCTCTTTAAAAAATGTATATGTAAAATTTTTATTTCAAGTTTCTAGGTAACACTTTAATTTACGGTGTCCTTGTTGCACATTATTATTACATACATACATACATGCATAATTACATGCAAGCAACCCTAACCATATAGTAAGTACATGTAGTTAATTAATATTACTCGGTACTTAAATGTATAATTACACTGTAACAAGGACACCTTAAAATAAAGTGTAACACATTTCTACGACATAACACAGCAGCTGACACTCAAAGCTATCTCTTCATTTGGTTACACTTTATTTAACAGTATGTGTACTTACAGTGAGGTGTACTTACCAAGACAATACTGTAGTATATAGTAACTACGTGGATTAAGGTTAGGTTTAGGGGTAGGTTCAGGGTTAGTACCTAGTTATTACCCAGTTATTGTAATTACTATAATAAGCACATAGAATGTACACACGGAACAGGGCTGTACTACTCTTTGTTTTAAGGTGACACAGTTACACGTTACATGTACTTACTATAGTAATAACAGCAAATTATGCATAATTAGAAGTAACTAACTTTAAACCAAACTCTAATCCTAATTATAACCCTATATTAAGTACAGGTAGTTGATTAATATTACTCAGCACTAATCTGTGTAATTAAACTGTAACAACGTTATTATAAAATAAAGTGTAACCCAGAAAAGCTTTACAGAACATGCCATATATGAACTGAAGATTTCTGTAAAACAAAAAAAAATATTACAGTCAACTGAAAAGAGAAACAATAACATGCAATAATAAGATTATACAGTAAGGAGTGAATCATTTAATGTTTCTACAACATGCTCACTATTGTATTTTGAACAGTCACCAGTTATAAGTTGGTGTCTCTACTATGATGTGGGTTATTACATACATTAATTATTAGGCAGCGGCTATTTGCACTACATGTGAATACTGATAGATTCTATTTACACCAAGTGAAAATAGCAGTATTTTCTGCTGTTTATACTACTTATTGAAAATAGTGGCAAAAATATCTGCACCTCAGTATTGTAGTACATTAGAACACAGTATGCAGTAATAAGGTATTAAGTGTAAATGATAAGTTTTATTAAAGTTATTAAATGGATGCTGACTTATTGGGACAATGTAAGCCCTCTCTACACCTACCCGATACTTCATTTTCAACTTTTCAATTATTTCCCTTCATTTTTATTGAAAATAAATGCCTTTCCGATGTGATATGAGATGTGAAAAGGGACAAGAATGAGTTCAGCAAAAGGCAGACTACAGCACATGTTTTACCAATTACACCACTGTTCTTTGACAGCCGTATTCTGTAATGTTGTCTAGCGCAATCACACGCTGGTGTAAATAGACACTACATAAATATTAACACTAATTTAGCTTGGACCAAATGTATGTGTGTTATAAGTGTCGATTTGGGAATGAAGAATAACTTAAGAATTATCTGAGAAATGAGAAAACTGTTTATCCTGTTCTGTTTATGTTTGTGTCACTATTATTCATGCCCCAGCAACATTTTAACCATATCTTGGATCATTTCTGTGTAAAACTATGTAAACATGCAAGACTTGCATAGACTCACACAGATGAGAGATGGAGCTGGTGAGAATGTGGTGGATGCAGCAGTTAAAGGAAGATTGTACAGTAGCCAAAGCTGAGGCAAATGATCTTCCCCACAATCAGTGACTGACGTACCGCTGAGAAGAATCTCCTTCCTCTCCGATCACAGAATAAGATTCACTTGTGATGAGTCTCAGATTCTCCACTGCTTACATAATGATTCTTGTTTACCCAAACTCAGGGATTTGTCCTCATGAACTACATCCCTCCCTGAAGGCAAGCGGAGACATGTCTGAGACGTGAGCGAGCTGAGAGAGAAGAGCTCTACAGCGCTGGAGTTTATCTAGATTCACGATCACTATCACACAGGGTCTGTCTCATCTCCTCAGCATTCCTCATGCATTTACTCACTGAACAGTCACTTCAGCATTTAGCCTAATGGATCATTATACTACATTTGCCAGTGTTACATTAACATTATTAAATAAGTTATGTGAGTAACCTGAAATATACAGTTGTTATTTGAACACATATTATTTACTTCAGTAATGCAAAATACAGTGGGATCCAAAAGTTTGGGCACACTAATGAAAATGCTTAATTATTACATTTTAATTATGTACAGTCCCACTTTATATTGGGTGGCCTTAACTATTATGTATTTACATTTAAATGAATTGTTTGATACAGTGCACTTATTGTGCACATGCATTCCATTCAAATATTAACATGCCAGAGGTAAGAACAGTCCTCTCCTTTACAAATTCTACAGCTCTTTTTGTTTTATTACTAGATGACCACACTTGAATTAAAGGTAAGTGGGACATGACAAGTACTTAAACTACACAGTGTAGTAAGTCAGAGTCAGTCCACTCTGTGCTCGGGGCCATTCAGAGCTGCTCTGTTCATTCAATAAAGAAAAGCCATTACCATCCTTCCCTGTCAAACATTCACTCTAGAGTTGGCCAGGACTTTGGGCTCATAGAAAGCCTCTTTTGATTCCTGCTAGAGTCTGCCTGACCCACGCAGGCCTTCCCTCTTAGAGTTAATAGTGCCTAAAAGGCAGGTGAGGGCTTCTGGGGAAGCCGTGCCAATACGAAGAAGCAAATAGCCCAGAGATGAAATGGGCCATGACACCACAATTCAGAGTATCTATTTTATAGGCCTTAAGAAAGAAAAAGCAGTAATCAGCTGTCACTTTCTGGAATGACTGCAGATGCCGCTGAACTTTCGTTGGTTTGCAGATTCCTTTTATAATTCATTGGTTTTCTCGGAGTCCATCACAGGCTTCCTTGTCCCCAAGCGAGCCATCACTTATGCTATCACAGGCTTTGGGTTTAACCTTATACCTTTCCAAATATGAGCTACAGAATGAAACATATGGCTTGAATGACTGTAATGTAACGACAATACATTCGTCGACATTTATACACCTTTTCAGAGGTGCCAAGCTTCTGAAAATGACTCCTCGTGAAGGTCACATTTGGTTTTGTTGCAGCCATCCAGCGGTTCTCTGTAAATCCAGAAGCACATTATGTGTATAAATTATTAGTCTGTGAATATTATAGTGTATGCTCCGTGTCCCGGTGTCGTCCCTCAGGGGCCGTGGCTGAAGTGGAAAAGCGTCTGGTAGCTCATATTTCTGGAGAGTGGCACACAAGCGCAGAGCGTGATGGGTCCTGCAGCTGGACGGCCAGGCCTGAGCTGGAAACTCCATCAAAGATCCATCGCGAGGTCTCTGGCAAACCGTGGGATGACTCGAAGTATCAGAGGAGCGTAAGATCTAAGAGTAACATGAGTAAGTGTGGGCTAAATGAAAGACTTTTAACAAGATTCCCCTGTTTTGCAGCATTGTTTGGGGTGTTGAAGGAACCCATGACCTACACTCAACTCCAAAAGCATGCTATTCTGCAGCCTAGAGAATATTTTAGGCATTGCATATATACTTCAAGTAGTAGGCAGTGCACTTTTGCTGTGAGAGGGTGACCAATCCTGCTCCTGGAGCGCCAGTATCCTGCAGAGTTCAGCTCCAGGCAGCTCCAGCACACTTGTCTGGAAGTCTCCAGTGATTCTGATTAGCTGCTTCAGGTCTGTTTAATTAGAGTCAGAGCTAAACTCTGCAGGACAGTGGAACATATTTGGACAACTTAAGGCCAGGGGTGTCCATTCCTGCTCCTGGAGAGGAGTCTAGCTCCAATCTGCCAAAACACACCTGCCTGGAAGTTTCTAGTAATCCTGAAGAGCTTGATTAGTTAGTTCAAGTGTGTTTAACTAGGATTCAAGCTGAACTCTGCAGGACAGTGTCCTCCAGGAGCAGGACTGGACACCTCTGTTTTGGACTGTTGTATGGATGGACACTAAAGAATGGTAACTGATTCATTCAAAGGATCAGAGTCGTTGATTCATGCAGTGGTTGGCTGAGTGCAGTTGTAACGCTGTGAACATACTGTACTTTCCTTCGCACGCACATTCAAAATGTTGCATCCGTGTGCACCCTCTGTGTGAGTGGATTGTTTAAAGAGTATTGTCCACATTTCTGAAAAGATAATTGAGGACAATATTAAGTCAGGAAAGATTATTAATAACAGAAGAATAGCGTGTTTATTTTTCCAGTAATCTCAGCATAGGGGAGGTATAGTTTGAAGATGTTTCAGTTTACAGGATTCATGCAGTCAGATGTCAAAGATTGTACTGTTCAATCCCTCTTTATATTATGTCTTTCACTGCTATGTAGTTAACAATTTTTTTTTTTTTTTAGGTACAGTGTACCTGTGTTCGTGTTGAATTGCAAAACACTAAAGGGTGGGTTAAGGTGTAGGGATGGGATAATTACATATATAACTACAGAAATTTATTACAGATGTAACTACAGGAAGCTATAAATGTAAGTACATTTATAGGTTAAGGTTTAAATGTAAGTACATAGTAGTTAAAGACACTTAATAAAGAGTGGGTCCTGCTTTTCTGGGTTTTTATTCTAATGGCTTTGCTCACTAAAATCAGCATCCCAATGTTTACACATTTTCTTAGCTGCAAAAAGCATCCTATTGCGGCCAGACACTCTTACAAATGACAAGTGCTTTTTCCAAATTACTACAGCTTTACAAACATAATGCACTGCTTTTTTCTCTCTAAAGGAGAAATTAACATTTTTGTCTGTATTTAGAGATTGTCCAGTTTATCAGTTCCACTTTATTATTAGGTGGCCTTAACTACTATGTACTTACATTTAAATTAGTCATTTGATACGGTGCACTTACTGTGTACATTCATGTTTTTACATTGTACTTGTATTTGAAAAAATAACGGCCTGTAATTTCATCTGTAATTAGTTTCTGTAATTACATTTATAATTACACTGTTGACCCATCCCTTACACCTTAACCCACCCTTAAACTACCCATGCCACCAAACCTGTCCCTAACCTTACCCGTATCCCACCTCAAGAGCAGCAATACAATATGAATACAAGTTTTGCAATACAATAGGAACACAATAAGTACATTGTACTTATTTTTCATGTAAGTACATGGTAGTTAAGGCCAATTAACATAAAGTGGGACCAGTTTACCTCTGCATAAGTAAACTATACTAAAAGAGTTATACTTCTAATATGAAAAGAAGAAAAGAGCACTGTACTAGAGCTGATCACTTCTTTAGCAGTGAGTGACTAGTCACATTGAACGTTGTTTGAACCTCAATTTTGTGGGTTTCTTCTGGTAGTTTGTATATTTTTGTGTGTACTTCTAGAAACAGCCTACACTGGTGCACTTTGTAAAATAAAATGAGCTATAAAATGACTATATTGCAGCTAATTAAACAAATTAAGCTTAATTAGATGGTACATGGGAATAGCCAGTGTAATGAGTGCAATCTGACCCTGGCTGTATCTGAATGAAAAACAAGTACACTTCCATAATGTACTTAAAGTGTTTTTAAAGTGTATTTAAAAATGTATTTAGTTATCACTTGTAGCACACTTGAACCCATCTTTCTTACACTAGTACACTCAAGTGTACTACAAGTAGTAACTAAATACATTTTTTAAATACAGAGACAGTATGTTAAATGCGCATTTTAGTTCATATTCATGGTGTCTCAAAATAGCACAGTTGAGTACACTTAGATGATCTTAAGTTTATCTTAAGAGGTACTAAAGAATATTTTTTATTATATTAAGTACAAAATTAGTGCGGGAAAATAGAGCACTTTAAGTACACTGCGGAAGTGCACTTGTTTTTCAGCTGGGTATACATGCAGTCCTGCCCAACTTTATAGCAGGCGAAAAACAGTATGTGAGATGAGTAGTCCAAGTTCACAGTATTCATAAAACAGTAGTACCCAGTTGACTTGTGATTCTGAAGTGTCATTTGTGAAAGACGCTGGTAAGTCACATGACAATGACAACATGACAGATATGGAGCGCCTGGATTACTTTTAAATTACACACATTCATACTATATAGAACATACTTTTTTGATGGTCATAAAAGTAGAAGTAGTATGCAATTTAGGAGGCAGACCAATTAATTCATAAAGACTTCTTAGTCCTCCTTCTGTAAGTATGAAGAGATAAAAGACTGGATGAAACAGATGGATTATTCACTATGATATTTTCTTTGAGGCTTTAAATGTGTAAAGAGTGACAGATAAGCTGGACCTCTTGATGTTAGATTCTTGATATCAATATCAATGTCCTCCAGGTGTGTGTTGCCCTCTAGTGGAGCATATGAAATGTTCACTCCATGCACAAGACAAACAAAAATAAAAGTATATTTTGAAACTTATTATAGGAACCACTAAATCAGGAATGTCCACTCCTGCTCCTGGAGGTCCAACGGCCTGCAGAGCTCCAACACAGCTGCCAGAAAGCCTCTAGTAACCCTGAAGACCTTGATTAGACAGGTGTGTTTAATTAGGATTGGAGCTAAACTCCAGGAGCAGGACACCCCTGCACATCTTTGTTACAACATAGTTTCCAAAGACCTCGAGTGTGAGTGTCAGATAAGAGAGACATCAAAAATGCACAGTGTTGGGGCTCCAGGACCAGGATTGAGAACCACTGCTTTAATGAAACGACTGAAACACTGTGGCAAGAAGAAGAATGTGAACCCACTGGAATTCAGTAAGTCAATATTTATTTCTATAGCGCTTTAAAAAAAAGACAGGTTGACAAAAGTGCTTTACCAAAGGAAAATTTCAAAATACCTTTACACAGATACAAGGAATCACTATCCATTTCAAGGAAGTCTCAATCTCCTTTGGATTTCAGCTGTGACTTAGGGACTTTCAAAAGGAAGCTCTGATTAGATCTTAGGGTTACTAGTATAATTCTGGAAAAAGCTGGAAAAATATTCTGGAGGTCCATGTAATCATGTAAAACATATCAGGGCTGTGTGATATGTGATAACTCATTAAATAATGCAATATTCGATATGCAATAAGATAATGCTTAGGCTCAGTTTCACAGACAGGGTTTAGACTAAGCCAGGGTTAGGCTATAGTTCAATTAGGACATTTAAGTAATTTTTATAAACATGCCTTAGACAAAATCATTACTGGTGTGCATCTTAAGACAAAACAAAGACACTGATATATTTTAAGATCAGTCAGTGCAAGTTTCTTTCAGTTGAAACAGCTCAGACTTACATTTTAGTCTAGGACTAGG
>JAFVLL020039872.1:0-14713 GCA_021397915.2 Tor tambroides | reverse complement strand
GGAATATTTTTTACAGTGATGTGGCTTTTGTCTCGGCTGTGGCTGATGGCTTGTCTTGTGCTAAATATCTGACGTGCCTGATGCAGACAGATTTAAGAGGTTTCAGTTGTTTTTGTTGAATTGGCCATTACGATACCCATAAAACAAACTATGGCCGGAACTACCTGCGATGGAAGGAATCTGCTGGAACATTGAAAATGATGGACTGGCCCCATCAAAGTCTGGACCTCACCCCATCGAGCAAATTTGTGGCGAGTTGTAAAATAAACTGGACACATCTACTGTACATTCAAAGGAAAGCCTTTGGCTTGAGTTGCAGAAGGCATGGGATAACATTAGTGCTGAAGTTCTCAGGAAATATATTGACACTAGGCCTACGCCAGAGAGATGTGCTGCTGTAAAGGTGGAGATATCAAATATTAAAGTTAAAAGTGGATAAAAACAGTACAACTCTGATCATCTGATATTTGTTGTGCTCAACATGAAATCATGTTTTGGAGAAGAAAAAAGGTCAATATTTTCAGATCTGTCAGCTGTTCTAATAATTTTGGCCACCATATGTATAACTTAATATATATTAAATTAAATTTGTTTTAAATATTATAATATATATATTCAATATTTTTTAATATTTTGAACTGTGTAAATAAATATAGGCTACTGCATAGATTTCTTAAACAGCTGCTAGTTTCATGTCTCTCAACCATATCAAGTCAATTCAAATCCAATTTCATATCCATTTATTTATTTATGCCATAGTAGTAAGTTACTATGTAATAAGTAGGCTAATACACCGACCTTGGTGTTTATTTCTGATAATGATCATTTGACTGTGAATTAACCCATGCTGTAAACCTTACATAAAAATATAATTCAATATATTAGGAAAAAATGTGTGATGTGAAATGATTAATCGCAATTAGTCACATCCAAAATAAAAGTTTTTGTTTATATAATATATGTGTGTGTACTGTGTACATTTATATAAATACACACACATACAGTATATATTTTGAAAATATTTATATTTATATTCATATAATCTATATTAAACATAAATGTATTTCATATAGAAACGTAACATTTTTTCTTAGATATATACATGCATGTGGGTGTATTTATATATACATCATAAATATACACAGCACACACATGTATTATGTAAACAAAAACTTTTATTTTGGATGCGATTAATCGCGATTAATCGTTTGAGAGCACTAGAAAAAGTGCATTTTTTCTGTCAGGTTTTTTCTCTTGTATCATGTTAGACGGTGTAGCTTACTGAAAGCATTGTTTTTTGTAATGCAGTTTTGTCCTATTCCAGATAAAAGCACAGTCAGTCCTGTCATGCTGCATTCAGAATTCAGCCCATCACAATGCGTTTGACACAGACAATCCTCTTTGAGCTACTGTTGGATTTAAATTCCAATCAAGTGACATCCCTGACAGAAAACTACTTCATTTCACAAGTTTAAATGGGCAGCACTGCTTGCCTTTCTTCAGCTCTGGCAGCTCTCAATTGGCAGAGCGGCAACATGATCCGAATATTTACACATGGCAGCAAATGCTGCATCTGAGGCTGCTTTTTCTTTCTCTGTGTGTTTCTATCTATATATAAGTGTGTGAGGTAAAGCCAAACCTCTTCATCTGTGTTATTCATGCGTAACCTTGAGGGAGATAAAAGACCATTAATAAAGCACCAGACAGCCAGAGTGTGCATTTTACGCTTTTCTAAACTAAACACAGGTGCATCAGGGTTTACATGGTCTCACTCCATTGCTCTGAAATTTGTATTTAAAAAGGGGACAAAATTGCTAGTTCAACTTGGGATAAATAAAAGTGTCTATAAGATGATAAAAAGGAATTTGTTAGTTTAATACATTATTAAAAAGTTAAAATGTTTATTTGTTTGGGTTTTTGTTCCACAAACAATATTTGGCATGGTTTTTCTTGTGACACTGAAGACTGGAGTAATAGCTGCTGAAAACTCAGGAATAAATTACAAATACATACATATATGGGGGGAAGTTGTGGCCTAATGGTTAGAGAGTCGGACTCGTAATCGAAAGGTTGCGAGTTTGAGTCTCGGGCCGGCAGGAATTGTCGGTGGGGGGAGTGAATATACAGCACTCTTTCCACCCTCAATACCACGACTGAGGTGCCCTTGAGCAAGGCACCAAACCCCTAATTGCTCCCCGGGCGCTGGAGCAATGGCTGCCCACTGCTCCGTGTGTGTGTGTGTGTGTGTGTGTGTGTGTGTGTGTGCGCGCGCGCATTTGTTCACTACTCACTGTTGTGTGTGTGCACTTGGATGGGTTAAACGCAGAGCACCAATTTCGAGTATGGGTCACCATACTTGACAATACGTCACGACTTTCACTTTTTTTTCACTTTCATATATAAATGTGTGTGTGTTTATGTAGTGTTATATTTGTAATTTATTCCAGTGATGCAAAACTGAATTTTCAGCATCATTACTCCTGTCTTCAGTGTCACATGATCCTTCAGAAATCATCTTAATGTGCTGATTTGATGTTCAAGAATTCTGATTATAATTATTATCAGTGTTGAAAACAGTTGTGCTGCTTAATATTTTTTGGAAACCTTGGTACATGTTTTCAGGGTTCTTTGACAAAGATAGAATGAAGAGGAAAGTATTAATTTCTCTCAAATAAAAAAATCTTACTGTCCCCAAACTTCTGAACAGTAGTGTACAATTAATTAAAAATTATAATAAAATGTAAAATAAATAAATACAATTTAAAATATTACCACTAATACTGTACAAAACTGCTATACTACTTTTATTTTTCAAGAAATAATAATTGAAACAAATTGGAAGTATTTTTCACTATATGAATGTTGGCCTATTAATACAACCTTTTTAAGTTCCACATTGCATTTTTAATGTTTTTTGAATAAATTAATATATCAAATCACAAAAAAATGAGTGTTAAATCACTTACCCTATTACAAAGAAGTACTTAGTGCTATTCTTTTGCACTTATCATATTCATTTTAAAAGCTATTATGTCTTTTATTCAAAAACTTACACATCATTATCAGCTCTGTTTTCCTTTGAGAAGAAGATGAGAAGAGGAATGATTTCACAAGCAGCCACTGTAAGATGGTGTAATGTTCCCTGAGCGTGATGCTTCCTTCCATCTCAGATGTGGACAGTGCAGCAGTTCCACTGGCTGCAACACAAGACACGAGCGGGAGTGAGAGGCAGCTCCCATGTCCTGTGTTGCAGCCCCCGGCCCAGCCACAGGTCACCTTCAGCTCTCCCGCTTCTGCTGCCTTGCTGCAAAAAAAAAGATAGAGAGGCACACACTGAGCGTAAAGGAGAGAAAATGAGGGTGTGTGTATGAGAAGGAGAGAAAGAGAGAAAGAATGCTTCCATGCCTTGAACACCACATCCATCACAAACACTGAAAATAGCCTTCCTGTTTTATCTGGTATCGGAGTAGCCCTACCCCTCACGCGTGACCACGCCAGGGGAACGCAGCCACTCTGGCCCAAATTGCTTAAAGTGAGGTTAATGACATCGTAAGGCACCTTCCAGCAAAGACAGAGAATCTCTCGAGAGTCTTCTTCAGATATCGCACAAAGTCAGAGCAAAGCATTTCCATTTTTATCACAGGTATGTAAATCCCACAGGTATGAAACAGAAGGGTTGGTGACAAATTTGTAATTCAGAACATACAGATATTCAAAATGCTTTTAAAAAATGCTATAACGTTCTGTTTAATGACCTCAGAATGAGTAAGTATAGTAACAGACCATTCATTTTTGGGTGAACTCTCCTTTTAATTCTCTCGCTTTTACATTACATCATCCATAAATCTCCCTCCCATTAAGGTGAAAGACGGCAATCAGTGAAATCTCGCAGCTCCTAGTGTGAAAATGAGTCCAACCTACTTCTGAAACTGCAGGGAGACGCACTACATGACGCTTTAGCAGTCAGTCCAAGGACGACCCAGCAAGGTGAACTGAAAGAAGAGCTGGCAGGAAAAACTTGCGTGCTGACAAAATGGTGAAATTCAGTCTGGACCCGATCAGATAATACGGACCTGAGAGTCCGGATGTGTTCTGTAGAGCACGTTCTGGCACTGTAGAGGGAAAAAGTCCTCTAAGATGAAAAACTAATACCCTGTCTAATGCAAAAAAATATATAGAGAGATGGTTCTTCAGTTGATCCGAGTGTGAATTATGGCACCCGAGGGAAAAGGAAATGTCAAAAAGTAGAGTTGAATTGAAATCATACTTTTGTCTCTCAATAAAGCAGAGTTATTTTTAAGAAAAAAGTAGGCCATCTATTGAGGCATTTATTCCATTGCTTACCTGAATTGCTTTTTATCAGTGCCTCAATGAAATGGATTTAAACGAGTCTTCATGGTTTGCTGAGGGAGCTGTGGGCGATTAATGAAAATTGTAATTAAAGAATTGATGTAAGCTAATGAGAACCACTTACACAGTAAAGAATGAAACATATACGTGTTCTGCCTTGTAAGTGCCTCCTTGGAAGATCACAATGGTGTACTGTACACACCAAAACAATAGCCAAATCCCACAGAGGAGGGTTTAGGACGATATCAATGTGAATGACTGTGCAGAGACCCGCTTTAAACACCCTTTCCTGTATTATAAAGCCGACGTAGAGCAGTGGGCAGTGACCTTGGGGTCAGTATGAAGGTCCATTGTGCTTGCTCCCACAACAAATGGTCCTACAGTTCTTCCTGTGTGTAAAACAATGGATGTCCAGTTTTCAATAAGCCCACTGCAATCCGCAGGCCAACAAACATCCTTCTTCTGTACCAGGCTCAGCCATCCTGCAATGTCAAGTGACAGGAACTGTACTTCAATCAGATCCATGAACAATTGGCCAGGGGAGGCGTAGAGCCGCCTGGTGAGAACTAATTCACAGGGCAGTCAAACTAGACGCATTCTGTTTTAATCATAGTAAACAGGGCCTTATTAAATCAATTTGATCATGGAAACTCAATGAAACGCTGTCAAATACCACACTGCGAACTTGCTTCAACTGGTATTATGAATTATGATCAAAGTTTCACTTTGAAAAAAAGTGTATTTGAAGAGAATGTTACACTTGACTATCTCGGTAGAGGCAACCCTTAACATCTCTTTGAAAAAGAACAAACTAATTACGCTGGGCAACCTGCGACAAGGCATCTCATGGATCGAGACCGGTTGAAACCGTTCTTGATGAGGTTCAATAGGTTCGCTAGCTGCGGCATATACCGTACAATTAATTACCTTCCTCAGAAATGTTCTAGTGGTTTTGAAGTGTCTACTTGAGTAAGAGGAAAATAACATCAGTATCTCAGTATCACGAAACCTATTCTACCCCTCATAACATCTATAGAGCTGCTAGACTGTTACTCACTGCAGTTTTCTTTTCATTGTCACAGTAGCACCGTTGTCCCTTGAGATGCACACTAGGCGTCTGAAGAAGAACTTCTATTCCTTTTTACAAACCATTTGGTTCCGAGGTCAGGGCAATATCAACATTTTGGTGAATAGTTGTGGGTGCACAATTCTTTTAAGATAAAAACTTCTAATAAAGTTGATGTTGAGTTGATATAAAAAAATATAAAAATAAAGGATGAATCGTCTCATCTCAAGATCTCAAAAAGAAGAGGTTAAAAAAATCACTGTAAACATGTTTGTTATGGTGCAAAAAAAAAAAGCCTTGTAAGCAGAGCTCAGACTTGGCAACCCACTTCCTAAAAAATGTTCATTACTTTAAGAGGATAAAATATTAGGTTATAGTAAAAATTAATTCATTGCATAAGTGTAGGTTACTTTACGATAAAGCATGTATATGTATATATATATGCATTACCATAAGTCACTGCTATGCATCATATTTGATTATATTAAATATTAATGCTTCTATTTTCCTATATGTTTTTGTCACATTGCATAATTTTCGTGTCTTAACCTATTAAGTGTTTGTCTTGGTTTGTCCTTTTTTTTGTCAGTACTGTAATCTATTTCTTCAGAAATTCATTTTGGAAGGCAACAATGTTTTTTTTTTTTTTTGGTCTGTACCAAAACTATTCAATGAACGAAATGTTCTTTCCACACATAGCTTTAATGCTGACTTCTATTCTTGTCCTGTTGATAGATCGCAGGATTGAATAGAGCAAGGGATTTCAATGCGGATGAAAAGTCAGGGTTTCAATAAATTGTTTCCACTATATTTTCTTCATTGTCAAAAGTAAATGAGGAAGCAAAATCACCATGGGGAAAGAAAATTCAACTATCTAGAGGCTTTTTAAATTGTTTCTGCATGATATGACAAGTAAAACAGGGACGTATACGGTGCCAGTTCACTCCCTGCTCTCATATCCATCTGTCATTTTGCCAGCAAATGTGTGCACTTTACATCTACATTTGGGTGCAGTGACAGAAGAGGACTTGCAAGTTTTAACAGAGTGGCTCACACAGACCTCTGCACCTCCTAAGCCTTCATTCGCAGGTCTCAGCAGAATCAGAGTTGGTGTTGCATTACATATTCGTTGAGAGACTCACTCAGCTCTCTGCCTCCTACAAGCCGGTTTAGCGTTTCCAGTATGCTGACGGCACACTTCATCCCCCTCAAGATTTTGGACCTGTGAAAGGGGAAAGGCTTTATTCGCCACTACAAGCGGGTTTCTTGACTTAAAATGGCACGGTTGATTGAGCCAGAGCAACATAAGGGGGGCACAAACCCTCCTACATATAGTTTCGCAGTCAGCTACATGCAACGTTTTGAGCTCCAATAAGCAAAGTCAAGTCCCTTCCAAATGTCTGCATCATATGCAAATAACACATGTTCAAGGACAGCAATCAAGAATAGGCTAAATAAATCTATTATGTATTGCAGTGAGTTCTGCTTGAAAACACTAACTAATTTACACATTGAGAAATGAAGCTAAAAGGGAACCGTTTTGCTGCAAATGAATGGGAAACAAACGTTTGCTGCAGGTTGCAGCCAAAATCTACATAAATAACAGCCATCGCCTAATTCCAACATGCATAAAGAATATTGAAAGAAATGGTGGTAGTGATAATAATAACAATCGACTATTCACAAATGAAAAATAAACAGTTGTAGCAGCACAGTTAAACGTTTAGTCTTCACCTACCTGCAGCTGGAGTTCAGTGACACGCGCCCTTCTGAAGTGAGCGCTCGCGGTCATTCACCGTCCTCCTCAAAAAGCCTCCGCTTCAGCGAGGACTCGTTCTCCTCCCGGTCACGTTATATGAAGCCTCGTTCACAAGACTGTAGTCTCATATTATTTGTCAGTCAGTTGCAGAGCGCCTCTCTGGCCGCTCGCCGCTGAGAGTGAACGTGAACTGCTTTCTGCGCTGCCTTAAATATCCTATTTCATCGACGCAGCGCCGCGGGCCATCTGAGTCCGTGTGATGATGATGATGATGATGAAGATGATGATTTCCTCTCTATGATCTGAGGGAAGCGACGCCGCAAACGGTCCAGGAGGAGTCCGTTCTCGTGTAATGTTAAATGGGTTATTTAAGTCCCTCGACAGTAAAACAATTCTCTGAAACAATCAATCTTGCTTCACTATTCCCAGAAAGCTGAATCTTTCGCAGTTTTTTTTTTTTTTTTTTTTTTGGAAATACTTTTCTTTATTTTTAACAAATAATAATCATATTATTAATGATAATTAAATATCTTGATGACAGTAATAACAGCAATAAAAAAATCTTGTTTTTATAAGTACAGTCTTGTTTTATAATTATATATAACACCAACAACAATAATAAAAATGGTTATTGTTATTAATGTAAATAAACAATGACTTTATTTGTTAATAGTGTTATTATTATTGTTGTTGTTGTTAATATTAATATTTATGTAACATTGTTTTGCAATCTTAATGGTCATTGAATAAATAATGGCTCCTTACTGAAAATTCTAGTTGCACTCTGTCATTTCTTTAGTAAATTTTCTTCAGTAAACTTTTCTGGTTATAGTGTAAAATATTTTAGTGATGTTTTCAAGTCCAGTTCCAGTAATTTGTGGACATGATAGCATCATTCGCAGAAATGCACCATCAAGGTAATGAAATAAACACGTTGCACTCAAATTTCATCAGCTAAACAGTGTGTTGGTCATTTTTACAGTTTTTGTTTCCTGTGGTTAATCATCATTAAACACTTGTTCCTTTCATTTTGAAAGTGGATGGAAAATGTCTGATCTCTGTTTTAAAACCCATAGTGATTAACCACCGCATATATGAACGACACCTGTTTTAAAATGCTTTTACCAGTGTTTTAGTGTAGCAATCAAATCCAAATTAACAGGATTACAGCTTTAGTTAAAACAGTTTTTAATAATTTCTAATAATAATTATTAGTAGTATCTATATAGTATCATGAGTGTCATCTGTTCATTCTTTTCAAGGGCAGCTAATTCAAATATATCGTTTGTGTCACAACAGAATCTAGTAAAGCAATGGTGAAAAGGCAAATAAAAATGAGTCTGGTAAAGATTTGCCAAAGTTTCTTGTTTTATTGAATGTTTCTGAAGCTGCTATGAATCACATGATGTTTTGGATAGTACTAGCAGCAGAGTGAGTGAAGATACATGATGCTGAGCTTTGGCCTGTGGCATGTTTTTCTTGGATTAAATGATTCCTGACCCTATGTTCAGGGTTAGCGCGCTGCATGATTTGAGCGTTAGTTGGCTTGTTGTGATCGGCGAGTACAGAGTACATCTGCACTGACTCACGGTGTACATGTACGTAAGTTACTGGAATCTTTTGTCTGAAAGTATTCGTGCCATGAGTGTACAGTATACAGAGGTTGCGTTCTTATTTATAAACCACTTGTGTTAAGCTCACTCTCAATATCTTCCACATTGTAAGACACAGGCTTTTGCTGCCTGGCACATCGATAGGGATAAGCTGTTGTTTCCAGTGGACTGTAATGGGGGCCTTATTCTCTTGATTTTTATCTCAAGTGTTTTAGCAAGAGTTTAATCTTTGTTGATATTATCGTGCTGAGGCAGCACATTGTAAACTGAATTTAAAGGTTGTTTATCTTTGTTCTGAGAGCACTTAAAAGGAGCTGCATTATTAATAGGCAAATTATTTGAATTAGAGTGCCACAGGGAAGAAGTTATGTGGTGATATTACATGCTTTGGTTGTTTAATTAAAAAAACAAAAACAAATATATAAATAAAAGAAAGAAAATAGTAAAGTCAAACAAATTCTGAAATTATAACAATAATATGCAAGTAAATAAATAAAAGCTCTTTGTGTTTTTTTTTTTTTTTTTTTTCTTCTTTCAGTCAAAAAGGCAAATAATTAAAATGAAACAAATCATCCTTTTGGAATTAAACAAGCTTTATGCAGTTAAACAAAACAATTAAATAAAACAAAAAATAAATAAAAAATACACTTTCTCAGAAACAAAACAAATAAAATCCAATAAATAAATTAAACAAAGAAATGAAGGAAATAATAAATAAGACTTTTAAACAAAAGAAAACAAACAAACGAAAATAAGAGGTGTTTTGGGGTCATTTAATACAATTAAAAGGAAACAATGTAATAAAGCAAAAAATAAATAAATACTTCAGAAAGTTTCAGAAAAGCTATGAATTAAACAAAATAATAAAAACAGATCAATGAAATAAACTAATAAATAAAAGTAGTGCTGTGTGATTGTTTCCTATTCTGTACAACTTTGTCAAAAAAGCAAATAAATAAATAAAAATAATAAAATGAAACAAACCAAAAATCAAATCTTTAAGAAATCATTCAGTCGAAAAAGAAAAAAAGATCAATTAAAATGAATGAAGAAAAGAAGTCTGAATTCAATAAAGTGAGAATGTTTGTGGCACAGATGCATTTGTTTATTGTTTGGATGACATTTATCAGACTTTATAGCAGGCAGGATTGGAATGATTTCGTTCACACTTCATCACTACCCAGATAATGGCTCCATGTCTTCTCAGTGGGAACAAAGGGTCTGCCCCGGCTCTGGGGAATGCTGTGAAACATCCGCTGTGGCATCACAAACAGTTGCAGATGATGAGACAGTGGATGATTAGAAATTAAAAACCCTGCCCCCCTTAACATGCACGTGCCACACAATAACAACACGCAGCTTTTAGCAATGTGAACTAATTTTAGACAGGATTATGAAGCTTAAAGGAGGTAGGCAGAACAGCACCATGTCCAAAAACAGGGTGCACACACATAAAGTCTCGGGGGAAATTAAAGCCCCAGGAAAGTCACGGCCATGAGTTCAGGCCACTGACAGGCTGTGTGTACAACACTTTGACCTCAGTATTTTTGTACATTGTAATTCTTACTGAGGCTTCTTGAGAATAATTTTATTTTAGTATTTGACAGAATATAGAGCATATCAGACAGCAGCATTGGGTAGTGAGAAAAATATCTTTTTATTCATAGTCTGCCGCAGAGTTTTCACCCTGCGTGTAGGAATCTATAAGATATAAACAAACCGCAGTGTTACTTCATCAGATTGGGTGCAAGACCTCTTGCAAGCTCATAAATGATTCATAAGCTGCGATATTTGAGTCTAACTCCTAAAAAGTCTGAGATTTAAAGACTAACTCTTTTACTGCTTTTTCATTGCAGGCAAAGGCATCAGAGCATTGGTAAGTTTCAGCTTTGTTATTTATATTAATAGACTCGTATGGGATTTTAAAGTGCTTATTTTAATATAGTCCCAAGTCTATATAAGTCCTTGTAGGCAACAGAACAGACAGATGGTTTTGAAAAGGAACGGTAAACCAAGTTAAACCCATTAAGTCCGACCACATTTCCTGATGTAAAACTAGAATCCATTTCTAAGGCCTTCACAAACCTCATAGACGGCCCGACAGAGGGGTAGGATGACCACATATTGGAAAAGCTGTCCAAAATGCCAAACCATCCTCAGAATAGAGCATAGCGTCACCTGTTTTATTTTAACCAGTTGCCATGCCAAAAACCTCCACTATATTTCTCTTTCCATTCCAGCGTCTGCCCTGCCGGTGTCTATGATCTGCCCCTTCTGTTTCCAGTGGCGGCAACTGGGTAATCATCACGTGCGTCTGCGGCCCAAGCGGAAGCCCACGGCGACCATTGGAAGACTTCTGAAGAGAGAGTCGGCAGGAAAGAGACTGAGTGCAGAACAGACTGTAGTCCTTCAAAAGTTTAAAAGGGCCTCCAATACTCTGGTGAGGTCATGTCCACCTGTTTTATGTCCTCTTCAGTTTAAATGCTGTCTCTATCCGACCCAGTCCGTTCTGCCCATTCCTGAGTGACTTGAGATTAGATTAGGTGGATGAATTTAAACCAGGAAGAACAAACACCATGTTGCCATATATGTACATACCGCTCAAAAGCTCCACCGTTTAAAATAATCAAAAGAGACGGTAAAGACATTTATTTTGGAAACTTTCTTGGTTTCCACAAAATATTAAGCAGCACAACTGTTTTCAGTATTTGATAATAATAAGAAATGTTTCTTGAGCACAAAATCATCATATTAGAATGATTTCTGAAGGATCATGTGACACTGAAGACTAGAATAACTGTGCTGAAAAGTCAGCTTTATCATCACTGGAATAAATTACATTTTAAAATATATTCAAATAGAAAATAGCTATATTTAAATTGTAATAATATTTCACGGTAATATACTGTTTTTACTATATTTTGGATGAAATAAATGGAGCTTTCTTTCAAATAAATTTTAAAAAATCTTACTGACCCCAAACGTTTGAATAGTAGTGTACAAATAATGGGCAAAATATTCAATCTATAATAACAGCACAATTTTTTGGTACATTTTTATTTTAATCTGAGCATAAAAGACATCTTTCAAAAATGAAAAAGAAAATCTTACCAACTCCAAACATCTGAGCAGTAGTGCATATATAGTAATAAATATACAATAGTGGGCAAAAAAGCAGCACCATAAATACGTTTTAAATATTCAATCATAACAATCATTTCTGAATCATAACCATAACACTAAATATGGAACTTTTTAATTCAAGAAACAAGCTTTTTTTTTAATCCTTTCTTTAAAAATATCGGTAGCACTTTACTTCAAGCCTAGATGTACAATGCATTATAAAATTAGTTTTAATGCATTAGTTATGCCTTGTAATGCACCTTATAATGCATTGTACAATCTCATGAACAATTGTAACCACAGTTAATATAACGCTTATTCATTGTTAAATTCATCTTAATCAATTACTTGTTAAACTATGCATTTTAAATTTGGTTATAATTATTTACGACAAGATATAATGTATTACAATGCACATTATGAATAATTATAATGCCGTAACCCTTTAATAACTCTTTATAATGCGTTATACATAAAGGCTTTAGGTAAAGTGTTACCCTATATTGGAGTAGAGACAGGAAATTATGGGTGAAAGAGGGGGAATGGGATCGGGACATGACCCAGGTCAGACTCCAAAACTACAAAATATCTTGACCATGTGTACAATCCACTGCACCACTGCTCTGATCTCATTTCAGTTTTAAACCCCTCAGCCATCTTGCCTGCCAGACTTCCATTGTAAGTGCATTATTATAGACGTTTTTTCTCTTCCTTTTAACAAACTAAGGGACAAGATGAAACTGTAGTCTTCGTTTGAAAATAAACCTATATTTCTCTTTGTCTGCTGCTCTTTCAGTAGACACAGACAGGATCATTGATGTGGCCCTAAAAGCATTGCCTATTGACTGCACTTAGGTTGTTATATGGCCTATATGAATGCACTTTAGTGTTGATGCACTCTTAGAAGGCTGTAGGGCACAATTAAACACTTAAAAGTGTTTGGATGTTTAGCTGGGAGTATGATTTCTATGTTTAGAGATATAGTTATAGACTATCACATGTTAATTATCATTCATCTGACAGAAAGACATTAATCAGACAGAAACGCTCCTTTTATAGTGATTCGTTTAGCATCGGATGACTTTGATCTGAAAGCCAGGAAGATCCGCTTAAGATGATTTAGAGCGGAAAAGTTCCCATTTTCTGAGGCTCTTCTGAAGTGGGACTGGATCAGTTGTGTGATTGGGGGTGTTTAGTGAAATGTGGTTATTTGTAGAGGTATTTAACCCTCAAAAGCACCGTTACAGAGGTCTACGTGCTGGTGTACACGGATGCATTGCTGCATAGCTGCATGCTGTGTGAGACTCGTGGTTCTGGGGGTTGAGTGGTAGGCGTTAGACTGCTAGATTCTGTGCACATTGTTGGCGTGTGTTTCTCTGTGGGAGAGGAAGATTTTGGCAAGACCAATAATGAACTTGATAGACAGCCAATGTCAGCAGAGTTCATATCTGTTAACTGTGTCTTATTTTTCCATAATATGGTAACTAGGACAGTGAGGGAAAGAGTGTTTAGGGCACTTTCAAGGCAGTCATTTCTTTTGTGGAGGTCATGGAAGAGCATTTTCCTCTGTTTGTCAGCTTTGAATAGATGATTTGTCAGATTGAATTGAACATAAATAGCCTCAATCTATTTTAAGATGAAGAACAATTTGTCATTCTAGATTAATCAGATATTTTAAGCATTATAAAAAGACAGCATTCTAACAAATCACGAAAACTCAGTCGTTACTGATTTGGAACCCTCTATTTAGGCAGCAAACATTAGTGAACTTGAGACGGTTTCCACAAAAATATTAAGCAACATAACTCTTTTCAACATTAATAATAATTATAGATGTTTCTTGAGTGCCAAATCAGCATATTAGATTGATTTCTGAAGAATCATGTGACACTAAAGACTGGAGTAATGATGCTGAAAATTCAGCTTTGCCATTACAGGAATAAATAACATTTAAAAATATATTCAAATAGAAAACAATTGTAATAAAGTTAAATTAAAATTAAAATTGAAATAGTATATCACAATATTACTATTTTTCTGCATTTGTAATCAAATAAATTTAGACTTAATGTGCATTAAATTTATAATAACACTAGATTATTTTTTAGTACATTTGTAATGCATTGTTTATTTTAACCTGTATCTATATGTTCTCATCCATCATCTCTATATGGTGATTGTCCATCATGTCTTGTATTTGGCAGCAAATTAAGATGTGAATAGTAAATTTATCTTATTATTATTATTATATAGTTTTACATCGTGCTTGCATAATGGTATAATATTTCAGTTTTCATTAAAAATGTTTTCTGTACAAATCTAACTGCTTACATCCCAATTAATATCAGCTGTTTTCTAGCTTCACACTGATGGAGTGTCATTAAACGTCATAGAAAATTCTGCGAAAAAAAAACAAAAAACGTCTGAAGCATCAAGATTAACAAGTTAATTGTTTTAAAATGCTAATTGCGTGAATCATTGTGGTGGGTGTAAATGAGTTGATTCCAGGTGATGCCACCTGTTGAATTGTGGTATTTGTCGATGAGTGGAAGCTCTTGGCCTTCAACTTTGAAATCAGTCAGAGCCACACAGTCTCTAGCAGTGAAATGCTTGACATGCTGTGGCTTGTGACAGCTCTGCCAGGTCTTTAGCAAGTTATTTTAAGTATCCTTTTATGTACTTGTTGGCCTGAGTTGGATTAATGCCTGTTTCATCTTCCCAAACACATGTATTATATGGATTTGGGTAAAACGTCTCGGTTACGTAGGTAACCCTCGTTCCCTGAAGGAGGGAACGGAGACG
>JAFVLL020039871.1:0-29282 GCA_021397915.2 Tor tambroides | reverse complement strand
CTAATAAACATAACTGATAAGAAAAAACTAAGAAGAAACATAGTTATTTCAAAGAAAAAACGTCAAATTCAAACAGAATTTGAAATGCAACCCAGTGAATTCTGGGAACGTCAGTTTACGTTTTTTCCCTGTAAATTTTACAGGAACTTACCGTTAAACATTTAACAGGTTTTTACTGTAGCATTTTCACAGTTTTTTACCGTTAAAATCACGATCATTTTTTACAGTGTATATCAGCAGCCAATGAGCTCGCTGCTCAACATTCAAATATTTAGCTAGTGCTTGTGGTAGCAGTTTGCAGCGTGCTTTAGAAACCCTCCTCCTTCCCCAGCTCCACATGTCTAGATCTGCTACGGGGTGATCATGTATGCTATGGGGTTATTTCATATATATTATATGTGCAGCAGCAGTATTTCTTACATGCTCACATCAGCATGTCTCTGGATGTATTGGCAGTATCAAGTCTCGGTACTTGCTCTGCCGCAGCAGCAGCGATCTACTCTGCCAAGACCAAATACATTAACATTGTCATCTACACTGTCATGCCAATCCCTCCGAGAGTTGTCATGACAGAAATTAATTTAATGTGCCATGATTAAAAATTAATTAATTAAAATTTACCAGTAATTTCTCAGTGAATTTTTTTCTACACCTTTTTTTCAAGTGTACATTATTAAAATCCAAATATTTTTCTGTTAATATTATTTAATGTGCCTGAGCTAAAATTAACTAACAATAAACAGTTGTATTTTTTTTAACTGTCATTAAAAAAGATAAATAAATGTATTGCTCTTAACTTACTTCATTGTATCTTTAGTGTTACCAAAAAGTCTAAGCATCATGAAATTTTATTTTATTTTATTTTATTTTATTTTATTTTATTTTATTTTAAAGAGCAGGCTTCCATACAAACAAACAAATAAATAAATACACAAAGTTGCTAAGTAAGTAAGTACACCAGAAAAACTGTATTACTAGTAGCAGTATGTCCAGACAGCTGGATGGAATTGCAGGTTTGATTGCAATTAATTACAGGTAAACAGAGGCTGAAGCTGTTTGACTAAGAAAGTCTTGGTGGTTAAGGCTGGTGTGAATGTCAACACATCAAAAACACCACACGCTATTGCCCTGCTAAGATGTTTTCAACAGGGAGCACTGATGAAAGATGACTGAAGAAAAACCCCAGCAACACCTCACATCAACATGTTGCCTGCACAAATCACATGTCACCACAAATCGCCTACATATGGTACAAATACATCACAGAATTGTCCCTTCCATTAACCGCAATGTCAATCTCCAGTGCTAAGTGCTCTGTTGGGTTACTCAAAGGAGAAGGCCAACAGTTCACAGTGACACGTCAGGGTTCCCTCAACAACATAAATGGCTCTTTTAGCACATGCCGTCTTTAGCTGAGAGTACTGAGAGACTAATGACTCAACATCACCTGTCATTGAAACATATATTTTGCTTAAAGGTGAAGTTAGCATGACCCCGTTTGCCCCTGCTGGTTGATGCTGTATCTACACAGCTCTATTGACAGCCATTTAAAAGCACTAAATACATTGCAAGCATTAACCTATTAAAAGCCTGAACTGGGATAAGAGGATTTAAACATTATAAAAGTACACAGGTCATCCAGGTATTTTGTTCTCAGACTTTTCTCATAAGGCAAGGCCTTCATTTCACATTTATCTAATCTAAAATGTCATATTCTGAGCTGCTGGAGTCTTTATCACAGAATAAAAATCAGTAATACTTTAAAACAAGGTTCCTTTTGTTAACATTAGTTAAACATGTTAATCTAAATTATCTGGTTTTATTTAAATCAGAATATTAACATCATTGAACCAACGTATATACATTCATTTATACCAACAAAACTAATCAGGTAGAATTAGCTTTTTAGGGTAACATATGCAGCTTACCAAGTTTTAACATGTTCAAAAAAATTTAATTTTTATTAAAATCAATGGACTATAAAATAATCAACAAGACATTTCGGTGTCTGTCCAAACACCTTAAGTTCAATTATTAATTATTTAATTATTAGTCAATTATTTTATACTCCAGTGATTGTAATAAAAATGTAATTTTTTTGAACATTTTAACACCTGAATGATTTAGTTATGAATCTACACAAACTTTTAACATGAACATGATTTTTTTAATTTATTTATTTATTTTTTAAACCTCTAAAGCAGGGGTGCCCAAACTCGGTCCTGGAGGGCCGGTGTCCTGCAGAGTTTAGCTCCAACCTCAATTAAACACACCTGAACCAGCTAATCAAGCTCTTACTAGGCATGCTACAAACTTCCAGGCAGGTGTGTTCAGGCAAGTTGGAGCTAAACTCTGCAGGACACCGGCCCTCCAGGACCGAGCTTGGGCACCCCTGCTCTAAAGCATTTATTAATCTTAGTTAACCAAATTCATATTTAATCTTGATCAACTGTACATCATTAGAAAGATGTGGGTCTCTAGTTTCAATATCTGAGAACTAGTTTTTGACAAAAATGGTTACAGTGGCAGTAATTTTATATTTCTTCAGGAGTGCAAAATCAACATGCAAAATCAGTCAATAGTTATTAATATTTCATATACAATAGCAAGGCAAATTCACATCAGCACCATTTTTGTGATCACAGTAGTTGCACATTTGGGGAAATATTGATATATTCACAGAATATAAACATATAAACAATATATTTCATATATATATATATATATATATATATATATATATATATATACTATTTTTATATATAAACACAAAGATTATTGGAATACTATTTTAGTGATTCTAATTTAAAATGTCATGTTTAAAAATGTACTGTTATTATTTTTGTTATTATTATTGTTTATTTATTTATTTTTAAATGACAACAATAACACAACATTTACTTCTTGTTTATTGAACTGTTGTATAAAATCATTATCACGTTTGCAATCATGCAGATATTTGGGAAGAAACAGCATTCTTGCTCATGTGATATTGCTGAAGTACATCATATGATATAAACATAAAACAAAAACCCACATGGGCATTTTTCCTGTCATATCTTGAATTTTAGGGGCATATAACTGCATTCTCATAGGCTACATCACACAGTCATTCGTCATTGTGCATCATATTCATCAGCAATGTATACAATGCAAGATGACATACAGATCTGAACCAATGTACATTAAATACATTCATAATTTGAACACATTATTTTTCCATTATTAATCACAGCTAATTAACACATTAAATTGACAGCCCTAATAAGTACTGTAACAAATGCATTGCTCATTGTTAGATAATATTTCCTAATGCAACGTTATGCAATGAAACCTTGCTGAAAGCATTTCTGAAAACTTAAAGCAGCAGGACATGTCACCAGGAGCCTCCATTTGAGACATTTAAGAGATATAATTTGTGATTTTCCTTTTTCTTAAAGGTTAAGAGTGTGTCTTTAAATCCTGCGTTGTCATGTTGTGCTGTGCTGTTTTCTGGATGTCCTCTCCAGCGGTATGATGTAAGCTTACACTGTCCCTTACAGCGTGGTGCTATTCCACATCCGCCCCTCTGCTGACAGAAAGACAGGGCAATTACCTCTCTGGGGTGTGAGTCAGAGAGCTCTGGTGGCCAGAAGGGCAGCTGGGTGACAGGACGGCCCAATCCCCCGAGCCACGAGAGGGGGATTTGTCTGCCATCTCTGGCCTTGTTGATAAAACTGACCCTGTGGTACCACAGCGAGGCCTGAACCTCCCTAATCGCTTTAGGGCTGGCCCGAGGCCATGAGAAAAACACAAACACGGGAAAACATACACACATATGCATCTACAGCTCCCAGCTCACAGATCAATGTATCCACATCATTTACAAGAGGAAACTTGTTTTGTTTTGTTTTTTTAAAGGCATACGATGAAACTGCATATAAACATATGCATCCGTGAGTTAGTCTCATGTAAACATGTCCAGGTCACATTTCACCACAAAATAATTCTCATTACTGTAATGTAATTTTTTTTTTTTTTTTTTTTGGTAATTTCTCATTACTGCACTACTTATTTCAAATAAATGTTTAATATCACATTAAATTAAAACATTAAAGCCAGTACAACAGTTTGTTTAGGCATTTATGTCAAATAATTCTCATGAGAATTGCTAAATCTTAATCATACTAAAAGTAGGCTTCCTTTTCTCTACAATAATTGTGTTTCTTTATTTCTTTCTTTCATTACATTTAATATATACAAAACCAACATAAAAAATGACTACATACTGTATATGTACCTTTTAATAGTCATGATTTTGTTGTTTTATGTTGTTAACTATCTAAACTATATCTGTGGAGGAAGATCATATAAAATAACAACAGTCGTTTTGTTTCTGGTTCATGCATCCAAAGTCATTTGCCATCATTTTACAATACTGTATAGGAAAGAACCATTGAAAACTTTGAGTTGAAAACATTCCTAGATTAGCATATGAGAAAGTAAAAGGAAGTCAGCTCTTGATAACCTATATGTTTCTAATGCTTTTTTTGTTTTGTTTTTTCGTCTACTGAGAAAACCTTCAGGACCTTGGATAGCTCCTCTGTAAAGTGTCCATTTCAAGTTTTATTATATATAAGTCATATTACACAAATGAGAAGTTTGTGGAAAATGTGCTTAATTCGCATGAAAACTGCTAAATCTCAATCATACTTAAAGTAGGCTTCATTTTCCTCATAAAATGTGATTTATTATTTATTTTCTTTAATGCTGGGGTAAATTATGGCCATTTTTGTGAGACTGACCTTTATGCTGTTTACATGACCGCACACGTTCATGTAGCATGTGACACACATGTACGGAGCGATTACCGCACCATGACGGCTGTAATTTCCATTTTCCATTCCACCATCCCACTGCACCGTTCACTTCTGTGAGAAAGAGCATTTTGAGTAGACGAAGCAGGTCTTTTAAATGGCCTACACACTATGATGCAATAAAGATTGAACAGTGAGTGTGACTGCGGTGAGTACTTACAGTATGGCAAGGTTAAATCATCCATATATCCATTTCCATTTGTCTTTCCGCTCTGTCAAGGTTAAAGCTATTTTCCAAAAAGATTGCTCGTGGCCTTTGAGATATTCGCTTAGAATAATTTTTATATCAAATTCTCTTTTTTCCCCCCACTGCCGCTTGCATTCGTCATCGCTCTCAACACACTGAGCTCATCTTCCTTGACCACTGCTTTACTCACGCCTGAACTCTTTTCTGGAATAAGTTGCTGATGAGAACGTCCTTGGTTAGGATATTCTCTAGTGTGAAGTCAGTTGTGATTGATTTCCATTCATTGTCAATGCTGTTCTGGTCCTCCACTGTTTTTGTTGGGCCACATCTATACTCAGTTGAAGCGTCACTGACCAAACAAACAAGCTTCATCATAAGTCGTGCATTGGCACAACAGATGAGCTGTTCATGCACACAAACCTCACTACATTAACAAGAACAAATGCTTTACATTTGAATCTATATCTGTGAGGGAGGATCATATAAAATAACAACAGTGGTTTTGTGTCTGCTTCCATCCAAAGTCATTTGCTATCATTGTACTTTAGTGTATAGGAAAGAGCCATGAGTTCAACTCATATCAAACTCAAAACATTCCTAGATTGCCATATAAGAGAGTAAAATGAATTCAGCTATCGATAACCTATATGTTTCTAATGTTTTCTTGTATACTGAGTAAAGTTTCAGGACCTTGGACAGCTGCTCTGTAAATGCAAGTGTCCAGTTTTCTTGCCGAATCTGCTAACAATATTTTGAAAAGAAATACCTGTAGAAGCTCTCAGTTGAAAATAAATACTCAGTAGAAAATAAACTCAATATATTGGCTTTTAAAGCATGCTCAAAACATTTGAATGCAAGAAAAAAGCATCTGTTGAGAAGCATCTGACAATGTGGTTGTTGTGAGTCTGAGTTCAGCTATTAAGTCACATTGTAAGGTTCTCACATCAGTTAAATGGTGTGAAACTGAGCAAAGATATTCAGCTTTAGCTCTCTCTCTCAGTCTTTGAGATTTGAGTTCTAAATTAGCAAGTGAAGATGTTAACTGATGGACTGGCAGATCTTTTCAACCCATTATCCATTAGTAGATGAGTCCGATTAAACAGCCTTAAATGTAAATATAAGTAAGAGTGACAACTTATTTATCATGTGCCACAAATCATTTATGGCACTATTTAAAGAGAAACCTTTAAAAAAGTCATAGTTATAGAGAAATCATGAAATTAATGAGAAAAGATCATAAATATCCTGTCTGCTTGATGTTTTTCGATTTGATGATGCTTGATTCTTCACTCCAGTACATTCCAACACAAATAACGTAATGCTGACATAGAGAAGATTACATAAGAGATATTATAATTGCACATCATAGAGTCAATCTTCCTCCTTTTTTGCATTCAGATCCATTTGAATTTTAATCAAACTATTTTTTTTTAAGATTTCTCATTTTAAATGCAGTTTATACATTGCAGTTCATTGAAAACGTTTCCAGTTTCTGAATTAAAATTAATTCTGAAAAAAGTTTCAAATAAATAAATAAACACATACATACACACATATATACATATATATATATATATATATATATATATATATATATATATATATATTAACCTTTAAAATATTTGGAATCCTTTTAGAATGATTGAATGTATGTTTTGCTGAAAATAGTAAAGTAGTGTGAAATTTAAAAACCCTCTTAAACATAAAAATATGAAATCTGAATGAATAATAAATAAATACACTTTTTACATTTACAATGTTTGGAATCTGTGTCAACTCACAATGTTTTATCTCACATTTATGAAATGTTTTATCTCTTAATTCAGACTTTTTTTTCTTACAATTCTGAGTTTTTATCTCACCAGATATAAACTCAAAATTGTGAGCTATAATCAGACCAATTTACTAATGAATGATGGGTTGAGAAAATCATGAGATATAAACTCACAATTCTAAGAAAGGCTCAAATTGTGAGATATTAACAGGACTGTGTAAAATAAACTCACATAAACTCGTGATATAAAAAAAAAGTTTATATCACACAATTCTATTTTTATCTCGCAATTCGTACTTTTTGCTTCTCAGCATTGTAAGGAAAAAAAAGTCAGAGATAAGCGGTTTTGAGATAAAGTCGCAACTCCCTTTTAAATTTTTTTTTTTTTTTTTTTTTTTTCATAGTGGAAACAAGCTTAGGAATCCTTTTAGAATCAGTTAATCCAACTTTTGCTGAAAATAGTAAAGTAATAGTTTCACATAAAACCAACATGAATACAAACATTATATTTCTAAAAGCTTAGCACATATGTTTTGAACAAGATTTCTCCTTTTTCTAATCTTGTTCTTATTTGTCTTTTCTCAGACTACTCTACCACAGACTGCTCAGTGTCTGCTAGGTATTATTGCAACAGATGCCATTCCATTTAAAGTCCTCTGTGCCCACGCACCTTCAGCTGAAATAAAGTGAAGATCACAAAAGAGCTTGAATTTGGATGGGGAAACAAAGAGACGTTTTATAGAGCTGTTCAAGCCTTCACAACATGCATGGCCAACCGATATTCAATCGTTCAATTCTTCTGAGGACGAGCGGAATATTTCACTTCCTCCGAACCGTCCGAAGCGTATGGCTCTAAGATAAGGAGCGGGATTGTTTCTAATAAGCATGATGCTAAGCCTTATGATTGGTTCTCATCACGAGATTGTGTGGGAGATTGAGTTCAGAACAGAATGTAATGGGGATACAGTAGCTCCCTCTTCAAGTCTGTTACTGAGCAATCAGAGCCTAAATTTGCTTTGATGGAGTTTAGACTGTAATTAAATCGCTAATCATAATTTTTTCCTGGTTTTCCTGCCCTGTTTCATGGATCTTGGGATATTTATGGGATCATTGTAATTGCCAAACACATGCTGCCACTCGAGGAACTGAAAATTAGCCAATTTCGGCGAGCCGGGGTTGTTTTTTTCCTCCTTGTTTGCCTCTGATTAGCTGCCGGCTCAAACTGCCCCGTAGATTCATGGGAATGGATGACAAATAGATGAAGAGAGGGGTGTTTTCTCCATGCACCAAGCCAGGTATCGGCTTCCTTCGTTCTGTCTCACCCACCGGCTCATTTGCATCTTAATTAGGAATTATAACAGGACACACAATATAAGGAAAATGCACTGATGCTGCATGGCGATATTTCGCACCTGGAGCTGTTTTATTTGAAGGCTAGTTAGAGCATCAATCAGGAGTTGAACTAAAAAAAAAAAAAAAAAAAAAAATTAAATGAATGAAACAAAAGAATTCATCAAACACTAAAGGTCAAAGTCAAGCAAAGTCACTTCCATTAGCACACTGACCAGCAAGTCCATACAAACGCACCACGGGAAATAAGTATTAACCTCACCGACAGCCTTGCTGCTTTGAGAAACATGTGTAATCATGTAGGCAATTCAGGCTCGCAAACAAGCGAATTAATGAGAACTTGCAAATAAGTTTGGAGCGTGTAAATGAATAGGTTTGTGTTATCTGTCAGGTGTGCGCTTGGGTGTCTTTGCGAGATAGAGCGCGGGTTTCCACCTGTTTTAATTTCAATTTAAGCAGATTACGACCTGTTTATACACACCGAGGGGTGTTCATTAACAATGGCTGGCTTAGAGCTTGTAACTGAGCCTCTGTCGGTATCAAACCATATGTGAAATAACTAAGCAGAGCAGTTCAACTAATCAAGCTGATGAGCGTAAAGTACTATTATTGAAGAATAACTAGTAGAGGAAAGAAGGAGAGTGTTTGGAATAGAATGCTAATGTTGTTGATTTGCATATTACAGAGAAGGCTGTGCAACTGCCTTTTTTTACAAAAAACAGCGAACAAGGTCACATGACCTTATTATGTTGCAAGTTTACTATGTATCGCATATGTATACAGTATTATTATATCACACATATTGTAAATTACATACCATTCAAAAGTTTGGGGTCAGTATTATATTTTTTAAAATAAAAAGGATACTTTTATTTAGCAAGGATGCATTAAATTGATCAAAAGTGACAGTAAAGACGTTTATATGTTACAAAAGATTTCTATTTTTTTTTTTTTTAAATAAATGCTGTTCTTTTGAACTTTTTATTCATCATAGAATCCTAAAAAAAAAAAAAAGATTATGGTTTCAACAGAGAAATATGAAGCAGCACAACTTTTTCAACACTGATAATAATAAGAAATGTATCTTGGGCAGCAAATCAGCATATTAGAATAATTTCTGAAGGATCACATGACACTGAAGACTGAAGTAATGATGCTGAAAACTCAGCGCAGTAATAAATTACATTTTACAATGCATTCACACAGAAAACAGTTATTTTAAATTGTAATAATATTTCACAATTTTACTGATTTTACTGTATCATTAATTAAATAAATGCTGCCTTGGTGAAAATAAGAGACTTCTTTCAAAAACATTATCTTACATTGGCAAAAAAAAAAAATAGCTTACCAACCAAACTTTTGAATTCTACTGTTTTCCTAGTTGAAATACTGTAATATCGCTGTTCCAGTATGGAATATATTATTTATTTCTTAGCCAGCAAGTATTCAGTGAAGTGGCTGACTGTGTTAGTACAATATTTTTAGTTCTCTTTTAACAACCAACAGCCAACCTATGTTTTTGACAGACGCATTAACGTGCGTAAGGGGTGAAATATGGTTGATTTTTGGGTGATTAAAAAATGTGATGGAGGCGTTCAAAATGCTTTTTGTGTAGATCATTATACTTATTTTACGGATCAAAGTTTGTTTTGTGGCATAAATACATGACATGTTACTCAGAGACTGACATATTTGGCTTGTCAGAAATGTTATATTCAGCTGTTGCAAATTCTTTTGACTTTTGAAAATCAAGTTATTTTTTTAACCAGAAGTGGTTCTGATGCACAAAGTTGTTTTTATTGTCTCTTATAACAAAAATCTTTTATTTAAACTCCTGAAAATGCAAATCCTGTTGTAAATAATAGTGAAAAATCACTTTTTAAAATTCCATTATTATCCCAGATTTTGACTTCTACATGGTTTTTCAAAAACTTTCAAAACAGTATGAGAGGCACTCAGCATCTAGTGTGCATCTTAACCCAGCCGTGAGGTCCTGCTCCGGCTCAAACATACATTGGAGCTGTGGAGACCAGACCTGTCGCTAACCGAGAGAGACAGACAGAACGTGGCAGCCAGAAGGTGCTAACGGAGACGGTGAAATATACAGTGACTCATTAGGAGAAGGTGCCAGAGGGGCAACAGAGACAGACCACAACTCTTTGTGTGCATTTAAGAGTACAAATCCTTTGCTTGTGCCAAATTAACCATGAGATGTATTACTGTGTCAGGCCTAGACCAGGTCGCTCGCTGATCCTAATTTACAGTCCAGGGAATTAAAGAAGGTGACCCGTTCACCCCTGCAGTGTCAGTCTCACTAATGGTGGCCGACATCCTCCTCCAAACTGGACTTCCGCTCCAGCACAAGGAGATGGAAAGGGAAGCAGAGAAACATAGTAATTTCCGCTGTCACCAAGTGAAGACAGCGAGAACATTTACACATCAACTAACAAAGACACACTCTCAAAACTTCATCCGAGATGGGAAACACTGAGAGAACAGTTGAATAAAAATACACTGTCCTTCAAAAGTTTGGAGTTGCTAAGATTTTTTTAGTGTGTTTGAGTAAAGGTTCTTCTGCTTACCTAGGATGCATTTATTTTATTAAAAATACAGCAAAAAAGGAAACATTGTGAAAAGTTTTATAATTTAAAATAGATGTTTTCTATTTAAATATATCTTAAAATGTTATCAAAGCTGAATTTTCAGCATCATTACTCTAGTCTTCAGTGCCACATGATCCTTCAGAAATCATTCTAATATGCAGATTTGCTGCTCAATTAATATTTTTGTGAAAACAGTGATACATTTTTCAGGATTCTTCACTTAGTGCAAAGTTCAAAACAACAACATTTATCTGAAATAGAATTTTATATTACAAAAAGTAAATAAAATAAATAAATAAAAAGCCTTTATTGTCCATTTTTGATTAATTCAATGCATGCATCCTTACTGGATAAAAACAGTAATAGTATTTTTTGAGATACTATTATTATTTTTTTTTTTTTTAATATTTTAAATAAGTTTTTATTTTACATCTTCCATTTTCATTTTACTTTTAGTCAACATTTTAGAAATTTTGTGTTTTTCTCATTTTTAGTAGTTTTTATTATATATGTTTTTATTATATGTCTATATAGTTTTTTTATTATTTTTTACTGATTTGTATTAATTAGTAAAAATTAATAAATTAATTTATAAATTTAATTAATTTTTATTAATTTTTTTTTTATTATTACATTTTTTTGTTTTAGTTATTTTGTGTATATCAACTACATTAAAATGAGTATGTCTTTTTTTAAAATCCTGAATAAAAGTATTACGTTCTTTCAATCAATCAGTCCATCAATCAATCAATAAGTAAAAAAAATTGTACTGACCCCCAAACATTTGAACGGTAGTGTATACTTTTTTTAATTTAATAGGACAAATTCATATTAAACAAAAATAATTTGCTAAAAAAATGCAGTCTAATCATAAATGCACCATTTTACCTCATATGTTTGTGTATCCATTGTGTTTCAGTATGACATTATTAGCTTAGCCCCTGCTAAAATCATGATGTACCTGAAGCACAAATTGGTTTCAATGTGCTGGAGGAGTCAAGTCTCTTGACAGTCTGTCTCGTGAGACGCCAGCGTCTCCTCCTGCAGTCCCCACAGGGTGCGCAGCAGAAGATCCTGCTGTTCCTGAGGATCTAAAGACCTCAGTGGGGTTTTTGGAAATATCTCAAACTCCTCACAGAGAACTCAAAGAGAATCCAGACCCACCGGTGTGAGCTGTCACCTCCTACTGCCATTGTAATCCTCTCGCTCTGGTATCTCTGCTTTACTCAAAAAAATTAACCAAACCCCCTCACTGCAATGCGCTAACAAGAAACTGATGGTTAATGTTACATTTAAAAGGCTCATATCTGGAGGAATCAAATTATCTTTGATCTTTGAGATAAAAGAGTTTGATGTACTATGAAAACATACTGTAACTCATACTGTAACCTTCAAAACCAAAACTTACTTCCTAGAGAAATTAGAGTGTTTCTTGAGACTAAAGCAAACAAAAATTACTCATTTTGCCTGCTGGGAAACATGTCCCACTCTGAAAGCTAAATGAAATGAAATGAAATTAAATTAAATCATAACTGCAAGAAAAAATGAAATTAAACTGAAATACATTTTCAAAAATGTTATTATTTAATAAAAATGTAATTAAAAAAATAATTATATTAAGTGGTTTAACATAAAAATATATAAAATACCATTTTAATTTAAGGCAAATTAATTTTGGTATTTGAGACATTATATATTAAAACCTTGAATCCTATACAATCCATGTACATTAAACATACTAGATAATAAAACACAATAATTGTAGCAAATTTAGCTTAAAAGGGAATTATATACAAATAATTACAATTAATTATGATTAATTACAATTATTTATATCGGCTGACAGTAATAACTGTCGCAGAATTAAATTGCCATTAACTAATCTGTTCGTCCAGCAAACACTCAGTTTAAGTTCATATCAACTCTAAGAAAGGATATTTTCTTGGCCACAGAAAATACGTTTCTAAGTATTAATGCATTAGAGCATGTAGTAAGGATCAAAAATCGTAAAGGGACATTAATATGCAAAGCAGAATCAGAACTCATGTAATTTGTGCACACAACTTTTATTAACTAAACACTAATGCAGACTAGTCTAACAAACAAACAAAGAAACTAACAAACAAACATACAATCACTCATACATGGGGAAAGGGCTAATGAGAGTTGATGGATGAAACCATCAGGAAAGCCAGAGAATGCAGTTAGGGGAAAGTCATTTAACCACCTGAGTAAAACCATCAGCGCCGTTTATAACGGGGTCTATAACTTGTACTAATAACCTCTGTTTCGTTTATTTAAATGTACAATACTTGCATTGCTTTGGTCATGACGAGTGTCCGGAATGCAGTCTCAGATGAAAGTCTTAATGGTTTTCAAGGTTTGGACTCCCGATCACGTTCTTCCGGGTTGAAGAGTGATGAATTCCAAAGATGTTCTGAGGTAGAAATGTTCTTCCAAGTAGTGAGTGGAAAAAGAGCTAAGAAAGAGATCTGCTGAGGTCCAAGGAGCTTGGTTGAATGGAAAGATAAGGCCGCAAGGCCTGGCGCAAAACTTAAGGTGTTCAGAAGAGTTTTAGCTCATATCTTCATCCTCTTAACAGAACCGCAGACTGCCTGGGGCGTCACTGAAGTGAGAGCTTTATCTGCTATAGAGGTCACACCTCTGGGGAGTCAAAGAGCCAATGGGAGTCCTGAACTTTGGAGGGAAAGTTTTACGGCTCTTTGTCTCTGAACATGGTAATTTGCATATGAGCTGGATTGGAAGTCGATATATAAACTACTAAAGATTCTTAGAACACATACATGTTGCATAGGTATCGACATATAATATACACTCTCAATTAGATCATCTGAAGACGAATTGATAGAGACCAAACATAGTATAGCTACAGTGATATTAACTAGTGATCTATCATAAGCATGCATACAACGGTGTACAATACACAAAAACATATACAAGAACAGTAATATACACAATGACCTAAAGAGAAATATTATTGTTCCTTCAAAGAAAGGTTTTTCAATAAATTAATTAGAGAAGAGTCCATTTTTATGGTGTATTATGTGTCTTTCCTATGGAAAGTGTAGTAAGAGAGAGAGCTCTCCACGTGCCATTAGGTCGTAAAGTTTATCTGGCCTGGCAAAAGTTTCCTGGTTGCCATGGTAACCAGGGGCCTGGACTTCGTTCACAGACATATGGGCAAAGAGTCTGGTGTTGGGTGAGGGGTATGTGGCTGTTTGTTAATCTAAGGAATAATTGATTTGTTAAATCAAATGAAAAAAATGTGTGTCTGATTGGTTCAAATGCTACAATAATACTAAACTGTGATGAAAAAAATAACATTGTCAAAGTTATAAAAAAAAAAATCAACTGAAACTAGAAAATTCTGAAATCAATCAAAAGAAAAATAAACTATAAAAAAAATGTAAAATACAGAATATATATAAAAATAATAAATACATGCATACATACATACATAAATATTCAACTGAAACTAGAAAATCCTGAAATCAATCAAACAAAAGAAAAATAAACTATAAAACAAAAAAAGTAAAATACATACAAATAAATAAACAAAAACACACACACACACATACATACAAGCATTCATATTGCTTGTAGATGTTAGAATCATGTAGCCTTCATTATCCATAATGGAAGACGTTTGAAACAACTAGAACTCTTCCTAGAGCTGGCCTCCTGGCCAAACTCAGCAACTGATGGAGAAGGGCCTTGTCTAGACTGGTGACCAAGAAGCTGATGGTCACTCTAGTTGAGCTCCATGATCACATATGCAGATAGGAGAAACCTACAGAAGGACAAACATCACTGCAACACTCCACCGATCTGGGCTTTATTTCTTTGTGGCCAGACTCAATCTTCTCCTCAGTGAAGACACACAAAAACCCACTCGGAATTTGCAAAAAAGCACTTAAAGTACCCTCAGACTCTGAGAAACAATATTATCCGGTTTGATGAACCTCAATTCCAAGCATAATGTTTGAAGGAAACCAGCTCTGCTCATCACCTGCAGATTACCATCCCAAAAGTAAAGTGTGCTGGTAGCAGCCTCATGCTGTGGGGATGTTTTTCAGTGGCAGAGACTGAGGGACTCAGAGTAGAAGAAAAGTTCAATGCACCAAAATATTGAGATAGCCTTAATGAAAACCCAGTCCAGAGCATTCAGAACCTCAGACTGAGAAGGTGAACCTTCTCACCTTCCAATAGGACATTGAGCCTAAGCACACAGCAAGAGTGGCTTATAGACAACTCTGTGGATGTCCTTGAGTGGCCCAGCCACAGCCTGGGATTGAATCCAATCAAATATTTCTTGAGAAACCTGAAAATGTGTATCTGCCCCCATCCAACCCGACAGAGCTCAAGAGGTGAAGAGGTGAGGAGAAGAATGGCAGATAATTGCCAAATGCTGATGAGCAAAGCTTGTCGCATCAAACGAAAAAGACTTGAGGCTATAAAGGTGCTTCAGCTAAGTACTGAGTTAAGGGTTTGAATACTTATGCAATGTACTTATTTCAGATTTTTTATTTTTTATAAATTTACAAAGTTGTGACAGTTCTGTTTTTGCTTTGCCATTATGGTGTATGGAGTGTAGATTGATGTGGAAAAAAAAGTAATTTAATGTAGTTTAAAATAAGGCTGCAACATAATAAAACATGAAAAAAATGAAAGGGTTTGAATACTTCCGAAATATATATATATATATATATATATATATATATATATATATATATATATATATACACAGTATATTCACTTGTAATGGTAATGTTATGGACATTTAAATTGGGTCATTTCCCTGTTTTTCTGTTCTCTCCTTCTGTCTTTCCTCATTTTGTTCCATAAACTGGACACACCGTGATCACTGTTCATTAGTTTGTTAGAGCAGCAAAGCTTATCTTTTCATTGCCATGAACTGTGTGACCTTGGCTGCCCCACTGAAAATCCGCCATTGACATGAGTGGCATGTTAAACAAGTAAGAGGCTTAGCAAACACCGGCCTGACGGCAGTTCTGTATGTGTTATTGAATCTGTTCTGAATCAGAACATGAAATCACTGCATAGAGGCAACAATCTCACTGGCAGCCATCTGTCAGACTTCATCGCTGTCTGAATATCTCACACTTACTGAGGTTACGTAACATTCAGATTTTATACCCTTCTTCTTCCTGTCAGAGTTGAGCAAACTAAATGTAGGTCTGAAATTGTTAACTGATAACTCAATTTGAATTTATTGTGTAGCGCTTCTATCTAAAAGTTTTTTTCTGCAAAATATAAGCTTGCAAAACATGAACTAATGCAGCAGCAAAAAATATTCTAAAGAAAATAAAATAAAACAACAAACCTTGCCAATTTGTAGCATCACATTTGAAACAATACAAGCACAAATAATATTTAAAGCTCAACAGCTTCCATTATCATTCACATTTACTGACATTCTGCTATCTGTTTTTGTGCTCTAAAGAACAAAGAAAGTCACTACAAGAAAAAAAAAAAAAAAACGTTTGCAGCATGTTTTTATTTTGGGTGAACTGTTACTTTAAAAGAATATTTCAACCAAAATTAAAATTTGCTGATCAATTGCTCACCCTCAGGCAATATGTAGATGAGTTACTTTCTTCATCAGATTTGGAGAAATTTACCATCAGATCACTGTCTCACCAATGGATCTTCTGCAGTGAATGGGTGCCGTCAGAATGAGAGTCCAAACAGCTGATAAAAACATCACAATAATCCACAAGTAATCCACACCACTCCAGTCCATCAGTTAACATCTTGTGAAGTGAAAACTGCATGTTTGCAAGAAACTAAACCATCATCAAGGCTTTTTTAACTTCAAACCATTGCTTCCGGCTAAAATAGTCCATAATCCATAATATTGCTTTCTCCAGTGAAAAAGTTATCCCATCTGAATCAGGATAGAAATATGCACAGTAGTTTTTTTATGCTAGCTAACAACAAAGGATTAACTTTTTTCAGTGGAGGAAATGTTATTATGGATTATGGACTTGAATTTTGGCCAGAAGTGATGGTTTAAAGTTAAAACGCCTTAATGATGGATTTGTTTCTTATAAACATGCAGCTTTTTGCTCCACGAGACATTAATTGATGAACTGGAGTGGTGTGGATAACTTGTGGATTATTGTGATGTTCTCTTTCTGACGGCACCCATTCAATGCAGAGGATCCATTGATGAGCAAGTGATGGAATGCTACATTGCAACAAACAAACAAACTCATCTGCATCTTGGATGGCCTGAGGGTGAGTACTTTTTCAGCAAATTTTCATTTTTGGATGAACTATTCCTTTAAGCAAATATGTGTAAATGAATTACACATAAAATGAGATATGTATTCATTCCTAGTCTGCAGCAGTGGCAGTCCAGAGGGTGCGAGTGACCCCAGTAAGTTACGGCCTCATAAGATATATCTGCATATATTTAGTGAGAGGAGATCTTTGGCAAGCAGCGCAGCCCCCGATCTGATTTATGAGTTTGTTCCAGCTGGCCCACACGCAACCTTGACTCGCCAGCATATCATTGTTAGTAACCCTCACTGAGAGTAACACACAGCTTCACGGTGTGAACGTCTTCTAGGAGGAAATGAGGACAGCCTGATGTATATTGTGAAATAAAGTGGCATAAACTTTCTCAACATGTCTGGCTGCTATGCAATACCATCAGCCTGCCAGAAAAACAAAGTTGTGTTGAAGTTCCCGGGCTGATACATCGAGCACTTCCAAGCAAGAACTAGTTACTCGGTTTGCCAAAGTGTGCAGGGTTCTTGGCTTCAAATCTCTGAAACATATTCAAGAGTTTGGTCTGAGATACTCAGGAGCAAGTAAATGAGATAACCTTGAACATACTTGCATTTTCTGCTTTGTTTTCTGAGTTATATCTGATTTACATGTCCCTAAAAATATGTATAATGTACGCTGCTATTTGCACTACCTTTAAAAAGTTTGGTGTCGATACAATTTACTAATGTTTTTGATAGAAGTCTCTTATGATGACCAAGATTGCACAAAAATAGAATAGAAAATAGAAAAATAAATTACAGTAAAAATAGAAATAATGTGATTATATATGATAAATTATATATAAATTATAATTTAAAATAACTATTTTCTATTTGAATATATTTTAAAATGCAATTTATTTCTGTGATGCAAAGCTGAATTTTTTAGCATCATTACTCCATTCTTCAGTGTCATATGATCCTTCAGAAATCATTCTAATATGCTGATTTGCTGCTCAAGAAACATTTCTGATTATTAGCAATGTTAACAGCTGTGTTGCTTTATATTTTTGCGTAAACTCTGATAATTTTTTTCAGGATTCTTCAATGAATAGAAAGAATAGGATTTATTTTAAATAGAAATCGTATATGATTTAACATGCCTTTACTGTCACTTTGGATCAGTTTAATGCATCCTTGTTGAAAGTCAAAAGTCTCACTAAAAGTAAGTAACGCATGATTAGGATAATTTCAATTCCACAATGAAAGAGTTTCTGACTTTCTGTAGATGTGTTTACTGCTCAAGTTTTGAGAACATTTGCATTTTTTTACTTCTTTTAGAAACTGATGATGGTGATGTTAAAAATATATTAACGTGACGTCTGAATATGCTCCGAACACAAGTCATTATGCACTAAGTGGCTTCTCCAGGACATGTTGTGGAGTCTGCAGAGAGTACTAGCCATAAGGCTATCAGAGGGCTATATTTTTGATATCATTAATCTTTGTGAACATATTAATGCCGTCGAGATGTAACATGGAAGTGATGAAGCTTTGCGGCCTACATGGCTCGCTTTTTTCCATTTCAGAGGACTTTGCGTTAGTAGTATAGTCAGGCTGTTTATGTTTAAATACATTTCTCACATTACATCTGAGCTATGATTAATCACCAGTCCCTGAGACGTGTTTAAGGCATGTTTGAATTAATTATACCGGTTGTTTTGACAAGTACCTGCTTAAGAGGTTCAACACGCTGAAGAACATCTCTCCACATTTCTCCATATTTTTGAATGGAGAACCTATTTGTCAATGCAGTAATATCTAAAATCTGATGAAGTCCACAGCTAATGGAAAAAATGAAGAAATGCAAGTCTCACTGTTGTTGAAAGTCAAAACCATCAGCAAGCCACAATTTATTCAAAACATGCCTATCAAAATTTGACATTCATTTTGGTGGAACTCCTTTACTATTTCAAATAAATGCTGTTCTCTTGAATTTTCTATTCATCAAAGAATCTTAAAAAATGTCTTGTGGTTTCCACAAAAGTATGAAGCAGCACAACTGTTTTCAGCACTGACAATAATAAGAAATGTTCATTGAGCAGCAAATCAGCATATTAGAATGATTTCTGAAGGGTCATCTGACATTGAAGACTGGAGTAATGATGCTGAAAATTCAGCTTTGCATCACAGAAATAAATTGCATTTTAAAATATATTCACATAGAAAAACAGTTATTTTAAATTGCAATAATATTTCACAATATTACAATTTTTTCTGGATTTTTAATTAAATAAATACAGCCTTAATGAGTATAAGAGACTTCTTTCAAAAACATCACAATCCTCACACATCACACATCCTACAACCCTAAACTTTTGAACAGTACTGAAAATCCATTAATATTGTATGAATGCAAGTTATTGTGTAGCCTAGTGTGATACTGGGGCTTTTTAACAGATGAATAGACATAATCTAAAATGTTTTATGAACATAAATCTGGCCATTATATCTGTCCTTTCACTACATTTTTATTGTGTTATCATATGCTTCAGATAACCACCCATAAACGGTAAGTAAAAACAGAACAAACTCTGGTTGGTCACTTTACATGTCAGTCAAATGGTGTGTAAGTGGGCGGTTCTTATATAAGCTTCAAAGTGGTCCAGACGGGTTCTGCATGACTAATATGGATCTTTATGCCACTTTCAGTGATACTATAAGTGGATGACAGCAAACCACTGTTCTACCATCTTCTATTGATTAATCTCTCTTTTGCTTGTGAGGTTTTACACTCAAACAGATTCAAAAATCATGATTTTAGGTGCATAATCCCTCAGGCTTTCTCTGTAACTCCTCCACTCTTTCATACCTGATCTCCTCTATGTTTTGAACCTCCACACTCTTCTCTGGTCTGTTTTTGTTGCTTTCCCAGAGCATCACTAGCTTTTCGCAGAACCATTAGAGGTTGTCCTTGCAGAGGAAAAAAATAATAATAATTACATAGAGATTCATGTGATTGCAAAGCCCTTTTGTATGGAGTGCACACATATTTTCATCACTGAACGTCAACATGTCTACGTGAGGACGTCATCAAAGTGCACCCGTGCACTTAAATAGATCTCTATTTACACAACAATTAAGTAGATGCCTCATTCAGTTTTTGCTCACATACTTTGAAAGAAAAACATGTGTTTGTTGCAACCCAGGTTGTTTTTTTTTAATGTCATTTTGCAGATGGGAACATGATTGAAAGCAGTATTTAGTTTCATAGCCTCAGGGCGTTACACAGCTCTACAAATTTGATCAAGTAATAATAGTACGCAATTGGAAAATATGACTCAAATTGAAAATTTTACTCCCCCCTTATGGCAAAAGTTGTCTTACTTGTAATTGATATTTTGTCATAATAATTGCCTTAAATGAGTTGTAGAAAAATCAATTTAGCGTTTTATTTTTGTCATTTATCTAAATAATAATAATAATAAAAAAAAATGCAAAGATTGTTATTCTTTGGAAGAAAGGGTTTGAAAGTGCAACAGCAATTTGCTCAGAAGAAACTGCAAGCTAGGCCTGGCTATACAAAACTCATCATCACAATGCTTTGTGCAGGGTTTCTAAATAAATTAAATAAATAAATAAAACAATTTTGGATTGATGTGCATTTAATTCTAAGGAAAATGAACAAGGATTCACAGTTGAGTGGCTTTGGCATAATTATACATTTAATGACTCTAGAATTGATCAAGCATATCTTATACAATTAATTTGAACACCGATTAATTTGTTAATTAATGATTATTAGTGTCACCATTTTCCTCTTGTGTGTTTATTATATTATATTATATTATATTATGCATTTTCATTATTATTATGGTATAACTCTGGCACTGGTTTATTGTTTGTCATTGTTTTCTCATATTGTTCTTGTATATAGCGCAAGTACGTATAAGTAAGCAAGTAAATAAATAGCATAAATGTAAATATTTTTTAAATGAATTTTTAAATAAATTGACTTTTTGGGTGAACTAAAAAAGGTTAAGGTTAAAAGGTCAAAGGTTTGTTGAAATGAAACCCCAAATATGAATGACAGTAGCTAAGAATGACACTTTAGCCTTAAACATCACTAATTATCTAGCAAGATAGAACCCAGTCTGAGTAAATGGAGTAAAAGCAGCATTTCCATCATCCTGAGCTATCCTGTCCGCTTTTGCGATTCTGTTTCAGGAAATTTAGAGCTGCCGCTCCAGAAGTGCTCTGACAGCTCCAGATTCTCTCACAAACGGCAGGCCAGCCCTCAGCAGAGAGGCTCGACTAGATAAAACTTCAATAATAAATCACTCCTTACGCACTTTGTTACATTTCTACACCATCGGTTTTGGCAAAGGTCTTTAATTTTTCATCCCAGACTCATTTCCTGACGGTGCTAACATTTCCAGAGCACCAAGTGTATTCAAGCACGTGCTATGCTTTCTCGCAACATGACGTGTCTGCCATTTTAATGGCTCCCATCCGACTCTAATCATTCCATCGTATTCTCGGAGATTTGCAACCTGGAGCTTAAAAGCCGTGGACTGAATTTCTGAATCTGTGACATCTACCTGTCAATGAGCGAGTAGCCATGGCACAGAGATCCAGTTGATTGACTGCTATTAGTTCGGTCATGTCAAACGTGACGCCAATTATGATAAGCGCTAATGTGGCGCACGGTAATTGCAGACAGGTTATAATAGCTACTGTGGGAACCACAGTCATGTTGCATGGAATGACAGCTACACGAAGGTGGAAATGAAATGCTTTGTTAACCGATGACGGTAATAACCCGTCTACACGTGTTTTCCACCTGATTGGCTGTCGTGACGGGGTGATGGTATAGTACAGCGACGTATGTTGTCATACAATCAAAGCCTCTCCATCAACTCTTTTTTTTTAGAAGATTACCAAGACGTTTTGTCTCACTTTGCATCACAACATTCTGCTGCATGAGTGAGTACGCTGTAAAACTTTCTATGCATATTCTTGTTTAAAGTTTAACTAATGCTAAACAGTTTTGTCACACCTCTGCTCAGCAACAGATGTTTGGAAAAGCTGGCGAATAGAAGTGCCATTAGTGCATTCTGAGCGTTTATGCCATGCCGTGCATTGAGCATAGTATGTCTCCGTAACATTGCCCTCTTCAAACCCAAGAAATTATGTAAGGTAGTGTAAAATTTTCCTATAGTTCTTCACAAACAAATCTGCATTGCTCACAATAATAAACTTTCCGTGATGCAACATACTCAAAACAGAATTTCTGCACCAGAAGCATGCCTTTGTAATTGTAAATCAGTGATTTACCATCTCATGTATGGGCAAAATGTTTCGCTTTCATCCACCAAAGGATGTGTTTTGATGATACCTGCTCTCGGAATGAAGTGCATCCTCTCTTCTTGATTTCCCATGGGTGCACTGCAGGTAAACAAATTTAATTAAGTCAATTTGTTCTTTTATTTCAGTTTTGACTTCTTAAAACACAATATGTGCATACAGAATCTGTGTATGTGATTTTGAGGCGTAGTAATTGCGAGAGGCGAGGACAAATGTCATCACTCATGTCTTGTGGCAGCCCTGTAATGGGATAAAGAATCGGTAACAAGATGCATAAATGGCCAAGTGACAAATATCTTCTCCAGACAGACAGACAGACAGACAGACATGTTGACATTTCAGTTTTAAAATGCCCAAGCTTCTAGGATTCTTCTTGCACGGCTGCGAAATGTGTGTTCGCTCTCATTTGTGAACCTAATAGTCCCAGAAAAGCAGAACAAGAAGCAGCTGAATACATTCATTTCATTTCATGGGCCGAGTGAAATAATGGACCCAGTCGCTGCCCGAGGATATTGACATATTGCTCACGGGCATAATTCACATCACAACTGGAGACTGTTTTAACCAACATTGCTATTATTCAGATGGGGGGGAAAAAAAAAAAAAACAACAACTTTAATTACACACAGTAACTTAAAGTTAATATTGTTTGTAACACATCACTTCAGTAATCTGATGTATTTACATGTGAAACAAGATGAATGAAAAGGGTAGGAATTAAAAAAAGAGAATATAATGCAACTCAATTAATTGTTTACAAAAAAAAGGCCATATATAATTTTCATGTAGATGAAAGTAATTTTCTGCGTAGATGAAGACATATGTTTATAAAATATCTAAAAAGTTGTACATGTACATTTTGTTGATAATACAATTATTATTTTATATGGTATTACATGCAGCAATCACATATGTCAGCAATATATATTTTAATTTATTTATGCAACTTTATTAAGTCAACATATATTCGAAAAAATCTGTATGCTTATGTTTTTGTAATATATTACATGTCTTTCTTTTTTATTTACTTATATGTATAACAAAATGTATTGATGGGTTTTAGGATGGATATACGTGTACATGACATATATATTATACTTCATATGATAATATATTTCATGTATGGAAATTTAATGTACATATTACATTTGTGTATGGCAAGACTAGTGGCAGTTTGCATAAAATCATTGATTAGTCTAATTTAAATTCAAAAAGTTACACTTGAATAACTGCTAGTTGGTCGAACCAGGTGCTAAAAAATAGCGGCTGTTTATGAAACTGGCACAAGAATGTGCATTGTGATCTGGATGATTACCCGACTAGATTTTATTACCGGTTTATGCAGAAATGCAGGTAAATCCAAAGGGTTCGCATACTTTTTCCATTGCAATGTTCAAGAAACCCGAACGTGCACATGCGCACACATGCTAACATGTACTTTTAGAAATACCTTTATAAACATTCAAGGCCACTCTTATTTTGTAATAATTTCAATTGCGTGTATACTGTGTTAATAAAGGTGAACGAACCATGTAATATCTTCAGATAAGCAGGACTAATACTAGGACTGGTCTCTCTCATCTATCTTCAGTCACCTGGTCCCTCGCTTCACCTGCATCTCTGATGAGGTTTTCTTCCATTTCGTTGAAGGGTAAATTCAGATGTTCAGAGCTGCTCTGATTCGAGCTACCAGGAAGAGATTAGAAAAAAATAAAAAATAAAAAAGCAGGTTTGTAGGAGGCCACTGTGCTGTCCTCAATATTTAAACATTTGAACATTTAATCCTACTGAGCGCTTTAACGCTGGGGACACGGGCTCTTTGCCGCAGACTGCAAAAGAGATTTAATGGTAGAGCCACAGTTGTCAGTGTTCAGTAATCTGACATGATGGGCAGTATAAATAAAGCATCTGACATGATTACAGTTTTAATAGTGGATGAGCATCCCTCAGAAAAATGCTCTCAGCACTTTCAAATTTTTTGAAATAATCTCTGTGATCCGATGTCTCTTCTATTCATCCCAGCCACACTGACGGACAGGACTAGGTGATTTCCTGTTCAATTTGTGAGCCACTCTCAAGCCTTTTACAGATGAAAAGGCTCCATATGGTGGATTTTGTGTGTAATATTTGCAGCGTTGGGAATCGAGCAGTGGTGTCCCCTCCGCGTTCAGGGTTTTTTTTAGTCTAACGTAAGTTCACATCAGTTTTCAATTGATGTTTACACTGTTTCTAGGTTTAAAGGAACAACATTTACCCTACACAAGTAACCAATACCATACTATATTTTTATATTTTCAAATATACTAATGCATAAAATTAAGGTATCAAGTGTATGTAGCATTTAAAATGACATAAGATTAATTAGAAATGTGCAAAAACAACAAGGCAAATATCATTTGATATTATAAACAGATATAATATGAATATGAAATTTCCGATCAAGCTGCAGTTTTGTCAAATTATGCAGAAAGTATGAAAATATTATTTAATTGTTTGTTTTGGATACTTTAACCACATAATAATTCATACATTATATAAAAAACATTATATATTTTTATATTTTCATAGTTTAATATTGAAATCTGGGTCTAGCAAGTATAAGAAAAACAAACAAATAAACAAATAAATGTAAAATGAAAACTTTACAAAGTTTTAATGTGACCTTAAAGTCATGATATTAAACTATGAGAAGAAAAAATCAGTTTAATATTGAAATGTGGATTTTTGAGGGGGAAAAAAAGAAAAAAAAGAAAGAAAAGTTAAGAAAAATGGGAAAAAATATGAAAAAAAAAATATTTTAGTATTTTATTAGTAATTTTATTATTTTATTAGTATTATTTTAGTATGTAACAATTTTAAAAATACATAATCGCAATGATACAGTCTGAATGAAAGGAATTTAGTCTTTTATTTATTTCTACTAACTGCTATTCAGACATTATTATTAATAACAACCTTATCTTCTCAGCATTAGTCATTAAAGTATAATAACGGCAGCAGACCCGGAGGCGAATGTTTAATTTAGCATATTTAGCAACAACAGTTGAAACCAACCTGTATTAAAGCGATTATTGAAAGAGTGAAAATACAGCGGCCAAAATACCTACATGCTGCCAAGATGTTTCTTTGATTTCATTTGACAGAGCAGCTCCACCACAGACGTGGACTTGCAAGCGCTTGTGGGCTTTTCGGTTCTCTTGAAATAGAAAGAAACAGCTCAAAAGGGTTCGCAGGCAATGCCAACAAGTAAAGCTTCGTGATTATCTGCCATTCCACTGTCTTGTCTCTGACATTAATCTCTGTGCCGCTGATTGATCCTAATGAATCAACGCCACATGGTATCCATGTAAATGGCGTACTGAAATTGAGCATTTAATTGCTTCATTTGCGATTATTGTTGGATTGAGAGTAATGACTTTCCATTTGCGTGAATAGGGAAAGGGGGTTATCAAACAAACAGAACAATCGTCACTGCTTTTTGAAAATCACGCTGCAGTTCGCTTGACAGACTGCTGATGAATTCTGGGTTGTCTGTCAGCGAGTGTCAGTGCATGAATTTGCATGGCTTTGATGGCTCTCTCCAGCATGCAAGACGTTGGATTTCTTTCAGTCACAGTTTTGACAGCTTTGCTGTTTTGAAAATCCATATAAACCTCTAACTAACACACACACACACACACACACACACAGTGCACGATCATTTCAACAGGTTTCATTAAAGACAACAGACTCTAGTTACTTTGCTTTCTTTTTGTGCAAGATGCATTGGTGCATGTCTACCAAATTTAGTGTTCATCATCATCTTATCAAAATTTCATAAGTTTTTCTGCCTCTGAAACAACTTTTCTGATGATGCAACAAAAGCAGGGTAAAATAATTTTAACCAACTAAGTTTTAACATTTTTCAAAATAAATAAATAAATAAAATAACGGTCAGAGAGAGGGTGCAAAATTGCAACTAGCTGTAGTTTAAAAACACTGACATTAAGAGCAGGGGAAAAAGTAAATAATAATATAAAAGGTATGTTACTCCTTTAATAACATGCAATTCTTTTCTAATGGGACATTTTTACTCATTGAGTAACTTCTCATGAAAGTATCTGTACTGAGACTGAGTTGAACTTGAAAACAACTAATAAACCAAACCCTAATATATACTGAAGATGTAGTTTGAAGACATCCTTTGGCTTTCTCCAAACCATAAACCTATCTGGAGGAAGGAGACAGTGTGAAGGAGGAGATATTACTTCTCTCAGCCTGTACACCTCTACATTTCGGCTTTGGCCACAAACAGTTTCCACATGGCAGCAGCACCATAAATCCAGCTGTGAGAAGATCACAACGTTCAGTTTGTGAAGAACAATGAAGAAACCTGACTTGGCTATTTACATATTCTCCTAATGCTTTACACTATTTTCTTCAACAAATTAAAACATCTTCTATTACATAAGTCTTATTATTAGTGACCACAGGTTGCTTTTTAAAACTTTGTTAACAAAGTGCTATATTGTCTGATGGCTAATTGGCCATAAGTAAGAGATATATATAATTTTTTTGCAGACTTTTCACTTATTTCATAGTTAAAAATACCATGTGTAACACAAGTAAAACACACATGTACACACACATTAATGTCATACATGGTATGTTTATCAATGAAACAAATAATTGAAAAGTCTTTAAAACAGCAGATTAAACTGAAATCAGACAAAAAGAAGAAAAAAAAGAAAAAAAGTAAAACTGCTGCAACAAACACTGAGAAAAACAAACTCAGACAAAATGAGAAAAAAAGTAAAACTTCTGCAACAAACACTACGAAAAACATTAAAAATGCAGACAAAAGTAAGAAATAAAAAATACCACTGCTGCAAAAAAACACTCAAGTATCACTGTGTTACTTACATCAGCTTATCATTCTCACAGTTATTACAAAAACTTAAACCACATAATGTTACTGTTCCTAATGACATTTATAATTATTACTTACCAATGCCAAATTTCATTTGGTCAGAATGTTAATTTCAGACTCAAAGTCAACAGCTAAATCATGCCTTTATTAGCCCTTTTTATCACCTGTGTTTATTCTTGTTTAGCAACGTTTTATCTCTTAAAGAGTTTGACTAAAAGAGGCTGTAATTCCTCTGAGACTTTGCATCATGTGGGAATGGAGGTTCGCTGGCTTTTGTCTCCTGATGTGTATCAAACTCTCAGAGGCTTACGTGTTTCAATAAGCTCTCATGGCATTCGGGGTCAACAGCAGTGATTCAACACTGGATAACACTAATAAAGAAACAAATCTATACTTTAATCTGATCTGCCAAACAGAATCTCCTTTCACACACATGCTCGAGATTGTTTTCTAGCTTTCTAGGGGGAAAAAGAAGAGGAAATGAGAATTATTGATCAGAATATATATGTCGTTTCTCTGTGAAGCAGGCCTTTTTTGTTAATTGTTTTGGCAACTTGCGCTGCCGCCTTTTCCAATAAAATCACCTTGGAATTGACAGCTGAATTGAAGTTGAATAGACTGCCGGAATTCTATCTGCACTGCAGCGGCAAAAAGGGATTACAGAGGTTTGGCAGGAGTCGGGCGTGTGCGAGTACGCGTACTTGCTCCAGAATACATGCAGCTGGGAGGAGTTCAATTAGTTCAGCCCAAATGCAAATCCAAGTTAAAAGTCTTGCCTGGATGAGACCTGAAAACAATGAAGCTTTTCCACGCCTCCTTCCATTTAATTCCCTCCAGGCCTCTAATCTCATCAAATCCCTTTTAAAAGAGGCAAATGTAGGAATTCTCATTTGAAATCTCTTGGCATTCCAAGTCATTCCGATGTTTGGCTGCACCTGCCGTTCATCCCGACAAAAGGAGTCATAGGAAACGCAACTGAGATCTATTTTAAACTGCTGTTGCTTCTCATAGACAACAATTAGATTACATGGAAAGCAAATGGAGACTTTTTGCTTCAAAAAATCACGGTTGCAAATCTAGAGTTTCAGATTTGCAATAGTCTGCAATCTAAAATAAGAGATTTCAACTGAACTCAAAGATTTCTCATCAATTACTCAGTTTTAAAATTCTCAACAACTGTTTAATTTTGCTCTATTTTCATTTCTTTTCAGGAATTTTAGGTGAAGCATCAGAGACAATTGGTATTAACTAATTTAGGGACCAATTTTCACTATTAACTATTAGCATGCATATTATTAAAATATTGGCTTTTTATTAGTATTTATAAACCACATATTAATGCTTTATTCTGCATGACCTTATCTTAGATCCCTTTACTTACTTACACCTAAACTTAACAACTACCTTACCAACTATTAATAAGCAGCAAATTAGGAGTTTATTGAGGCAAAAATCGTAGTTAATAATTAATAGCGAGAATTGACCCCAAACTAAAGTATGACCAAAAAAATCGGTTCAAACCAGCCCAAGCTAGTAAAGCTGGTCATCAGGCTAAAGCAATGCAGCTCTTATGAAGAGACCTAGCTGGTCTTAAATGGTTGGGCTGGTCTAGATGGCTCAAAAAAAAAAAGATATTGGATCATTTTTTTTAATTTAAGCATAATTTGCATTCTTTGGACCAACACTATTGCTTAAATTAAATAATGCACTCATGTCTGCACATTACAATTGACTTATGGTTTGTTTAGCTGCATGGAGCCTGTTGACAAAGTTAGTAAAATCCAACATTTCATGTATTTTGACACACAAAAAACAGACTAGCTTAGGCTGGTTTAAACTGCTTTTTTTTCCTGAAAACATTGGGAATACACAGGACAGATTGTTTAGCCTTCAGCCAGCTGTTCTTTTGGTGAGTTACTGTGCCACATGGGCCAGATTTTTGGATTTTCAACTATCGTAATTTACCGTCAACCCAC
>JAFVLL020039870.1:0-32943 GCA_021397915.2 Tor tambroides | reverse complement strand
ATTTTTACCTTGGATGACTTCCTGTTTAGGGTTATGCCGTACAATCCTATTGAAGTCTGTTTATTTTAATTTGCTGCTCACAGCTCTGCAGGTCTTGTTGTGGAATCAAACGATGGTCTTCTCAAATTTGTCAATAAAGCTTAAGAAGCAGAGTTCCAGATGCCAAAATAAGATTTTATTGAACACAGCAGCAAAGCCGAGATGACGGCCGCCACATCTAAAATCTCTGTCCGTCCGGGCATCCAGTTTATACCCATCTTTCTAACCATACTTGGTAGTTCCGGTTTTTAATTGGCTGTGCCTATCTGGTTTGCCACAATTTCTTATCAGCCCACCTGGCCAATTTGAATTGTTTGCCACATTTACTCCCCTGGCCACTTCATTTTAATGGTGAAATTTGGCCAGATCAGCCACCTTTATTCTGCTGCCAATAAGGTGGTCACATGGGACATACACCAAACTTGTTTACCCGTCATATTCTGGAAATCACACAAAATTCATAGGGTTAAGTTCACTAATACAATCCAATGGAAACCACCAGTACTGCCCAATGGATGGCCCTTTAAGACTCACAATCTGTATTAAGACATCAAGTATTGGAATAAATATCACTTTCATGCATCATATTTTAAGTAAGATAGTACCATATTGAGTAAACAGCATAATATAAAGTAAAATAACACAATAGTCTCAGCCCAGCTTGCTGAATAGAGGCCTCTGAGTTTTAATATTGCATGTAGTTTCACTATGGTTGACAGGTGCAGAAAACCTTTAAAAATCACTTAAATATTTCTATCCAATTTATTTTTACAGTGCTTTAGAAAAGGGGAATATTTGGGGGTTTAAGCGTATGTTTGCGAGTGAGAAAGAGTGGGTAAGTGAAGATGGGGAGCAGCGCCTGGAGGGAGAGACTTGTGTCTGCTGCTCTCTACTCGGCAGAATTTAAATCAGCTCTGCCCCACCCAAACATCTTACACATTCTCTTTGAAGAGCTGTTCGCTGCTCTCGCACTACACTAACACTTAACAACAGCTGTAAGAGAAATAAAGAGTCCTGAAGATCAGGATAAGATCTTTATTTCATGTGTTCATCTGCCTGTATGAGTGTGTTGTAGAAAGGGAATTCATTTGCATTTGTTTGCTGTTTTATTGTTGGATAGCTGATGGATCATTTTGACTGGATAGGTCACATGACACTGACTCTGATGCCTCTTAAACATATGGAATTTTCACCTTCTTTCTGCTCTGCTACTCTGTGCTAGACAGTAATGAAGTCACTTAATTTCATGCCGTTGACACATTGACCACTTGTATACTCTACTTTTCTTTTTTTCTTTTTTTTAACGAAAACACTTTCATTCGGCAAGGAATGCATTAAATTGATCAAAAGTGACATTAAGTCCGAATATTAGAATGATTTCTGAGAGATCATTTGACAACTGAAGACTGAAGTAATGATGCTGAAAATTCAGCTTATCCATCACAGGAATAAATTACAATTTAAAATGTAGCAAAATAGAAAATAGTTGTTTAAATTCAAATAATATTTCACAATATTACTGTTTTTACTTTATTTTTTTTACTGAACACAAGAGACTTCTTTCAAAGACATGGAAAAATTGGCAAAAATTGTAAAGACTCCAAATGCTTGAACAGTAGTGCATATTCTGATTTTTTTTTTTTTTTTGGTCTGATCAAACTTGTACTTGAACTGTTAATTTTTTCATAAATGTTGTTTATGAGTAGATACATAAAATTGTGAATTTGTTCATTTTGTTTCAGACTTTTTTCTTTTTTTTTTAATAAAGGCAGTTTTTCTCTGTTGCTGAAAGCTTGTTTTCAGTGTGACCACTGACCAGGAAGTAAAATGCTGTCATATCACTATACTTTTGTTTCATGATTTATCTCATTTTCTAAGCTTCTGTACTTGACAGTGATGACAGTAGATGCTTGACATTTCATATTCTTGAAACATGCATGACATTATAAATTCTTAATACTGAGCACACATCTGTGTTTCTTTTGCTTTGCAGCAAGATGTGGAGAAGCTTACAGACATTGAAAAACTCTACCTCTATCTCAGGTTGCCTTCTGGACCCAGCAGTGGCAATGAGAGAAAGTGAGTGATCTTTGTTGTATTTTACTAAATTACATTCAGGAAAATCTTTAACATATTGCATTTTGCAAATGGTAGAGGAAGCACAGCTGCAAAACACTATCTGTGGTTACTAACTGTACATTCATTCAAAATGATTTGTTAAATGCTTTCCTCTCAGTGAGCAGAGCTCCATGTCATCAAGTCGTACCCAGCAGTTGCATGCATTTAGCTGGATTCGTAACCACCTTGAGGAGCATCCAGAAACATCACTGCCTAAACAAGAAGTCTACGACGAGTACAAGTAAGTCAAGAATCCTGTGCCATCTCGCTTTCTCCATTCAATTAAAACTCAATTATATTGAGGAGATGGAATATATATATATATATATATATATATATATATATATATACATATATGTATAATGTACTTTAAGAAGTTGTTTTACACAGAGCTTGAGATTCTTTGTGGTCTCTGTGCAAATTGTAATTGATTTTTTTTATACATGTGTGTGCTTCACAGGAGTTACTGTGATAGCCTGGGGTATCACGCTCTCAGTGCTGCAGACTTTGGAAAGATCATGAAGAACGTCTTTCCCAACATGAAGGCACGTCGACTTGGCATGCGAGGCAAATCCAAATATCCTTCAGTGGAACTTTTTGTAACAATCCCATCCCCCCTCTTTCCAGCCCCCCAAATCAGACACACACATATACACGTTCCTGTCCCTGAACTCTGTGTACTAAAACATCTGTTGCTGTAATTCATGTAGGCGCTAAATATAGATCAGAAATTGAATCAAATAAAACTTCCTTGAGTCCTTGAACAGAGTTTTGCTGTATAGCAAACTCATTTACTTTTGGCTGCCAAATGTTTGATCTTGTAAAGACATTCAGCAAAGTTCCCATTAATTTCTGTACAGCCGTGCAGCGGAGATCATTCCTCTATTGCGCTGCGTTAGGTAGTACAGGCTAAAGTCTTATTGACTTGGGTAACTTAAGTTGAAATAAATAGAAAAGAAATCCAATTTATAGGAAAAATACATTTTTTAATTTTTCTAGATTTTAACCTGAGGCTTTTATCTTCTCATTGTACAGTTTTGTTAGAAAATATCATAAGAGTAAGCAACTTAACAACAACATATCTTTAGCTGTTGCGACAAATCTCAGAAATTCTGTTGTGTAACTGGTCATGGTTATTTTGGTGTTAAGTAAGGCAGGGTTAAAAGTGCATTTGTGAGTGTGAATTATATTTTTAATTTCAGAGTGGTGCGTCACAGAAATAAACCATGCTTGTTGTTGACGGTTGCCACTGCAACGGAAACCCAATCCTCACCAACTCTAATGCCTAAGAAAGCAACGCCATTATTCCAGCAGAGGACCTCTTGTATTTTCTTATGCAAGAGAAGTGAATAAGAGCTTTTTAGTGATTGAGTTTTCCATTCAGCACTGCGGTAGTCTTACCTTTCTGGTTAGTGAACGTCATGTTTGATGTAATGCCATACACAATGTGCGTCTAGAAACAAAACTGGCAAATATGTCAGCTTCCATTCTGAGCTGTATGAGAATCTCAGTAAAGGAATAAGGTTAAAGGTATGGTAGGAGTTCACGAGCTGGAAACCCACTATAGACCTACATACTGTCTCTTGTTATACCCAAACTTTTTATACACAAGAGAGTAGATGGATAAATAACAGTAAATTAATGTGATGTATTTTTGGGTTGGTGTGATAGCTCTGTCATAGTTACTTGTTACCAACACCTCTACCCCGCATCCAGTTTAATAAAATACCTAGATATACGATCATTGCATTGTTGTTGTGTTTAGGGCATTCACGTGAGCGTCGCGACACGTTTACATTAATCTACACCCCGCCTCCAGCAGCGCAGGGGTGTCGGAATATTCGAAAACAGTATACCGTCGCTTGGCCTTTTCAAAGTTCGTTTGAAGTATATCAGGACCTTTATGGCACTGGCTTGGCCTCAAGTGTGCTTTTTACATATTGACTTTGATTAAACAAAATTAACATTTTAATTCCATAGTATTAACAAACATTATTATGTTATTTGCTTCATGCCAAAGTGATCCACTACCTTTTTTTGATATGTGGTCCTCCACATACCTTTTATGTGTATGATGGACAGATGTATTTCCTTGACTTCTGTGAATGTATTGCTATAGTGGACTTAGGAAGAAGGCTTTTGTACACATGCCATCTCTTCCCAACCTAGATCTTCACAAATCAGGTGATGGGGTAAGTTACTACTCTTCTTTTTTCATTTTTCTTTCTTTCTTTCTTTCTTTCTTTCTTCTTATTATAGATATCACTCAAACAATGGCATGTGTCAAAGTCTAGAAAATTGTCTATTCTGTTGAAAATTGTTGATTGACTTGATAAACTTTTCATTGTCAGTGTGAAGTGTTTGAACCTACTGGTCAACTGTCCAGTGCAGAAGATGAGGTGCGCATGGCCGCATGTGGGTTGGTGTGCGAGTGGGCACAGAAAGTGCTGAGTCGACAGTTTGACAGCGTTGAGGATCTGGCTCGATTTCTTCTGAACAGCCATTACATTGGAACTAAGTCTGTGGCTGCTCTTACTGTGATGACCGGTTCCCCCTCAGGTACAGTAAACTTGTAATAGCCCAGCAGTTGACTCCATGTACCCAAACTTGCAAATGTCTCCACCTTGTGGCTAACAACCATAAGTCAAAGCCAAAAATAATGGCATGTTTTGGAAAAATTCATGTATTTTTTTGTTTTTAACGTCATCATTATTCTACAATCAGTTCTCTTTTTTTCCCACAGGAGCAAAGTTGTCCATTCAGTCATCTGCATTTGCTCCCACAACTGATGCACACTCATTCCAACCTCAGGTTAAAACCCTGGTCTCACCCTCTGTAGATGCCAAACAGCAGCTACAAAGGAAAATCCAGAAGAAGCAGCAAGAACAGAAACTGCATTCTCCACTCCCTGGTGAAGCTCAGGCCAGGAGGGCAGATGGGGGCATAACTCCTGGGGCAGGGACAGGCATACCCTGTGGAAGTCCTGCTCTTCTCTCACCACAACCTATTGGTATTGTGGTTGCAGCTGTTTCCAGCCCTATCACGGTAAACTATGATTTTTTTACACAAAAGAAAAAAATACAAATGATATTTTAAAGGGATAGTTCACGCAAAAATGAAAATTCTGTCATTAATTACTCACCTTCGTTCATCTTCGGAACACAAATTAAGATATTTTTGATGAAATCCGAGAGCTTTCAAGGCCCAGAAAGGTAGTAAGGACATCATTAAAATAGTCAATGTGGCATCCGTGGTTCAACCTTAATTTTATGAAACTACAAGAATACTTTTTGTGCACAAAGAAAACAAAAATAACAACTTTATTCAACAATTTCTTCTCTTCAAACGCATGCGTGGTACTGTCGTGAATGCACATCAAAGACTGATAGGGAAGAGAAGAAATTGTTGAAGTCGTTTTTGTTTTCTTTGTGCACAAATATTATTCTCATACTCTCGTAAATAAAATTATGGTTGAACCACTGATGTCACATGGACTATTTTTTTAATGATGTCCTTACTACGTTTCTGGGCCTTGAACATGTCAGTTTCATTGCTGTCTATGCAGGGTCCGAAAGCTGTCAGATTTCATCAAATATATCTTAATTTGTGCTCAGAAGATGAATGAAGGTCTTACAGGTTTGGAACAACTTTCTTGAGGGTGAGTAATTAATGACAGAATTTTCATTTTTGGGTGAACTATCCCTTTAATTTAATTTATTGTTTGATTTATATTAGCACCTATTCTTTGACTAATATTTCTCATTTCTCTTTTTTTGTATTTCCTGCAGGTTCAGAGGAGCAGGCAGTTGATGTCTCCTAGCCCTGTTCCCATGGCAGCTGCAGACAGCAAAGTTCTTCCTGTAAACTTTCAAGTGGTTACCCAGTCAGTGCAGCCTGTGAAGCAGAGCCCCAAGACACCTCATAACATCTCGGCTAGTCCGATAAGCGACCGGTCAGCCCGTCACCGGTATGCCCAAATCCTGCCCAAGCCATCTGCTTCAAGTGGCATAACCCTGCGCTCACCAACATTGCTTATCACCAACAGCCCCATCAAGACGGTAATGTCAACTCCGCACGTCAGTTCAGTCAATGTAGTCAAGATGACGACCATATCTCTGGGCTCTAATGGCAGTGGGACAAGCACACCAGCCGATACCCCTGCCAGCAACAAAGTCAGACCTGCATCTGCTGGAGTCGCCAGCCTCAATGACGATCCACAGCCAGTTGCGCGTGTGCGCAGTGGGTCAATAGCTGCAATGCCGTCTGTTTTGACAAGGTCAGGGCGCTCAATATCCACGACGCCTGTCATTGACACTAAAACAAATACTGAAGCCATAATTGGAAGTGGTCAAGAGCAGGGTTGTACAAGTAGACTGGCAACCACTCCGGACGCCGTTGGTGGTGTACAACGGTCAGGAATGCTCAAACCCAGAGCAGCTAGCGTACCCACTCCTCTTGACAAGGGCTCTCTGGGATTGGACACTCTAACAGGGACCAAATGCAATGAGAGGACACTCCTTAGTGTCAGAACTCTGGCTGCTGGCAGCAATAATATGTCCAACACTAATGAAAGTACTTTGTACCAAAACACAAGTAGCACTCAGTCAAACAGTGGTAATGCGGTTGTGACATCACCCAAAGATGCACTGTTGGCATCCAGGAGCCCTCACAAAAGACCTGGCTTATGCACTGATTTGAGCCCAACACCTGTTAAAAAAGCCCACATTTCTGTGCTACCAGCAGGTGGATCGGATGGACTGAAGTCGAATGTAATGGTGAAGCAAATTCCAAGATCAAGCACTCCTATAAGGCCAGAAAGTACACCTCTCACAGCCACAGGCAAAGCTACTGCAGGTCCGGTCAGGAATACTGGCTTCCAGACAGTCCGCAGGCCACAAAACATCTCCCAGGGAAGATGGGAAGGTGCATCATCAGTAACGAATTATAGAGTTTCTGTCACCTCTACAGCAAGTCAGGATACTTCAGTGGGGAATACCATGTTTCAGACTGTTTTCAGGCCTCGAAGCATCTCCCAAGGGAGATGGGAAGGATCTTCAGCAGGTATCGAAGGTAGAGCTGTGGTCACCCGTACTGTTAGTGCTCCAGGTCAAGCTTTGCTACAACAAGTAACCAAAAACTCACAGGATTTGCTTATAGACCAGTCTGACTCTTCTGCAACATGTGAACTAGAGAGTGTATTTTGGCATAGTGAGCTGCAAGATGGCACTCAACAACATCAGGAAGTGTATGGCCCGCAAATGGTGTCTGAGCTAAAGCAAATGTCAACCCCAGTGATGGAGCCCCTTCCTGCAATTGCTCAAGCCTCTCCTTCCAACCAGCAGGCTCAAATGAGTGACTATGGAACCCAGGCCAACCTTAGCTACTATCCCTTTGATGATGACATGACCCAGGATAGCATTGTTGAGGAACTGGTACAAATGGAAGAGCAGATGAAAATTAACAATAGCATACAAAGTTTCAGCAACTGTGTGGACAATTCACTGCAAGGCCAGCAACAAACTATGCAGACTACCATGATGTCTACCCTCCAGACCAACACCCTGTACTACAGCTCTGCTCATAGCAGCAGCACCCCAATCCAAACACCCACTCCTACACCTACTCCCACTTCTGAGATGATAGGAAGTGGTCAGGGTTTGATGCACGAAAGCCCCTGTTCGCGCTTAGCCCCTACAACTCCGGTCGACAGCGCTCTTGGAAGTAGTCGACAAACTCCTATTGGCACTCCACAGTCCAACTGCAGCAGTAGTATCCCACCAAGCCCTGTGGAATGCAGGAACCCTTTTGCCTTTACTCCTATTAACTCCAGCATCACTGGATACCACGATGGAAGTACCGTCTCCTCAAGCCCTGTCAAGCCCATGCAAAGGCCAATGGCCACACATCCAGATAAGACTAAACTGGAATGGATGAACAGTGGGTACAATAACAGTGGTGGGAACTCCAACAATGGCATTAGCATTCTGCCCAGCTACCAAGACCTAGTAGATGACCACTTTCGAAAGCCTCACGCCTTCGCCATCCCGGGCCAGACCTGTCAATCGCAAACCCGACATCAAGACGCTCATATCAGCCGGTTGACACCCATTTCGCCTGTCCAACAGCAAGTGGCAAGCATGGCTAGCCTCAACAAGAAAGAGGGTTTCGCTGTTCCTGCACCCCTTGACAACAAGGCCAGCACTTCCTGCTCAGGGTCTGGAACGTTTCGATGCCGCAGCGTTAGCCCGGCAGTCAGGCAGCGCAACTTGAGCGGGACCCAAGCTCCCAGTGTTCCCCACTCTGTGGTCTCTCCTTTCAGCTCACCTGTAACACCTGAAGTGCTAAACGTCTTTTCTAACAGTGACCCTGATGCAAGCATCAGCAGCATGGCACAGAGGAGTCAGTCTGTTCCAGTCACTGTGATGATGCAATCTGAGGTTCTCCCAATGCAAGCAGGCCAGCAGATGAATACCAAAAACATCACCAATGTCCTCATCAACAAAATGGATGGCGATGGAGATGACTCTGTGCGTGGCATCGGAATCAACAACATGCCTTCCAACTACACTGCCCGCATGAATCTCACCCAGATTCTGGAGACCACCACAGTGCCCAGCTTCCCTGGTAGTGCCAGCCACCAAGCTCTGATCTCACCTTGTTCATCAGCCTTTGAGTCCCAGAAGCCTGGTTACCTCATGAAAAACGCCAGGGAGGAGCCGATGAGCTTCTCTGTAGATGAAAGCCAAGCAAAGTCAGCCTCAGGGGAGCACCAGCCGCCACAGCAGCAGCAGCACTTAGGCAGACGGCAGCTCCTTGGGCAGGAACAGCGGAGTCAGGCCATGCTGTTGCCTTTACAGCAAAACCTCCAACAACATCTGCACCAGCAACCCTTGGATTTAGACAGAACTGTTAAAGATCTTTTACATGAGGAAAGCTTGAATGCTGGCTCACAGCTTGTGGGTCAAGGATCAGAGCTCAGTGCTGGGAGTTCAGAGTTTCCCAGTGATATGCGAATAACCTCTGAGCTTACCAGTAGCATAAATGACTTAAATACATTGGACACCAACCTTCTTTTTGATCCCAGTCAACAGCAAGGACAATATGAAGACTCGACACTGGAAGAACTGAAGAACGACCCACTTTTTCAACAGATATGCAGCGAGACTGTGAATTCTGCTAGCTTTGACTGGTTGGAGAGCAAAGACCAGGCAACAGTGGAAATGCTGGGTTAATTTGTGCTTTTGTGTTGTTTTGGTATTTGGATAGGTTTCTATGTATGTATTTTTGAAATCTCATCAACATATGTATTCATCTCGTCGTGCAGCACCTACTGCTATAAGCCCCTGGATGTCACAACACAGGTCCATATTGAAGTGCCAGGCTGAACAGAAATTATTGCCCTTTCAAGATTGCTGGTTCTTTGTCTCACTGGTTAGTGAAACACAGCCTAACCTGGGAGTACTGTCACATTATTCCTCTTCTTTCACACCAGTTTTGCAAAGAAAACACGCCAGAGCTTTACATAAGAAGTCATCGGACACATTTTTATGCCTCTACACTGTTTTGTGCATTCAGTTACACAATTTTTATCTAATCCTTTGAACATTTTGCAGTCAAAGGGCATTGTATGGAAGATTGGAAAATAACTTCTTTTTAACCCTTTATCTTAAAGAAAAATATTTGTATTTTGAGGTTACACCAGCTATGAGGTACTGTACCTCATCTAATTAGCTTTTTCACTCTGTAAACAAATCGGTGCTTCCGTGTGCAGAAAATCAGCTGTTACTTCAACATCTGTATTGTCTCTCAGTAAACAAAGAATAAGGGAAGATCCCATAAACAATGTTAAGCTTTCAGGTGATGCTTAATATTGAAATACAGCAGCTTATACCTGCAGCAGCTGCTTACAAAGTAATAACTTATTGCACACAAACGTGCCACCATGTTGGAATTTGCAACGTGAGCCAGTAATTTACAAAAAGTCATTTACATTTGCAGCTTTATTCTTATTGTCAGCCACTATGTCGATCGGGAAGAATGCATCTACTTGCACAAAATTGCTTGTTACGTTAAAAATGAATAAATTAGTGCACTTTTGGTATTTAAATTTACATATGCTAATATTTAACTAAATTGAAATCTATGAAAGATAAATATTGACCCAAGTAGATTTTTTTTTTTTTAAAGTACGCCTCCATAAGCTGCATCTCAGGTTTCCCCAGCCTCTAGATTTGAAGATATCAATCAAATTTTATCTAACAGTACAGGTTGGGTTTAATTTAAACCCAATCAATGAATAATAATGGCACTGGTTATTGCACTAGCTGGCACCTTTATATTGCACTTACAATTTGAATATGGTTGAGAAAAGGTCTAATTTTAAATGGAAGAATTAGAAGGAAAAATTGGTGAGGTAATAGTAACTGGTGAAACTAAAATTCCAAAGTGGATTGTAGTTTTGGAAAGAAAAAAATGTTACAGGACAGTTGTCAAACTATCCCAAATGTTTGTTTTATTATTAACTATGCATTTATGTGGCCAAGAAATAGATGATTAGCCACTTTTCTGAGTCTGTATTAATTTTCCCCAATTGATGCTTGTCATTTGGCAGTTTGCATAAATGAGATTCATTGGAGTATATATTCTCTCATGCACATGCCTTGTTTTGGCATTTTCAACGACTGTTTTCTACTTGAGCACTTCATTCAGGAACTTCTTTATAGCATGCACTAATAAAGAGCCTTTACCCCTTAATCAAAGTATCGCACCAGCTGTAAAAACATCAGGAAACTGAAAATGCCCAGATCACATTACTAATAAATGAGCTCAGTACTAATATCATCAGATAGCCCCCTGCCCCCACTCGCTTTGAAAGCTGGAATGAAGACATTTAATTCAAAGGGCCATTACTGTACCATGTTGAACTGAAGTACTTGATTAGTAGTCTGCTTTCAGAATATCAGAGCATAAGATACACTTTGTTGCTGAGTGTGGTAGTTATTGAATTCCATCTTAGCCTTACTTCCATACCAAAGACAAGTTTTGTTATGTAGAAGGAATTCTACCATTTTAGTATCACCACTTTCAAATTTAATTCTTACCCCAGCTTTAAAGATGCATGTTTTTGAAATGCATTTATCAAAATGTCACCCAGGTTTAAATGGGTCCAAGACTGTGGGGTTGAAAAGGGAATTTGTTTCATGCATAATTGTGTCATTTGCATACGACCACTGTAGCACTTGAATTCTATTTACATGACATGTCAAACTTCATGCTTCTGGTATTTGTAGCAGGACAGTTCTTAGGGGATGAAGAAAGTCCACTCTGAAATTTCTGTTTGTTGTGACGCTCTGTAAATAAGCTCCATTTATAATAGGAAAAGATGACACTGTATTACCAGTTTGACTACCATTCATATTTACAATATGACCATGATGATAGTGATCCAATGGTCTTTGACAAAGTTTTTGTTACAACTAATAGTTTACGTAACTGGACATCTCTTCTATAGATATAGTTTGTTGTGAGTTTTAATTTTCAAGCTTTTTTCTTATTTATTTATTACTTGGCTTCCAGTTCTTTTAATTTTTAATTTTTAATTTTAATTTTTTTTTTGCAGAAGGGTGCGCTTTTGTGTGAGAATATAGCATGGATTTTAAAATTTGTGTTGTGGTTTTGCATATCATTTATTTTTTATTTTTTTTGATGCACAGGGATCTAGCAGTTAACACTGGAAATGTAACAACTGAAAATTCACAAAGTTCTTCTGGTTCTTTTTATTGCACTAATTTCACTGATGAACTTTGGCTTTGAGAATTTCAGTGCAATACATGAAGCCCCAGTATACTGTTTTGAAGAGCTAGTGTTTGGGGGGGAAAAGATTAAAGTAAAAAAGTGTCAGTTTGTGTTCTGTTCAGGAGCCCTTTGAGGATTTTGCTGAGAATTACATGTAAATGAGTGAAAGTAATTGAAATGTTCAATTAAAAACATTTAAATAATCCACTGTTCATTTACATTATCAAAATCGTAAATTTGCATTTGATCACTGTACATAAATGTCATGACTTTATTTACAGTAACATGAATATTTCTGTCCAACAAAAGAAAATTCACTTGACCTGTTTTGTTTTTTTTGTTTTTTTTTTATAAATGTCTTCAACATGTAATATTTCCTTCCTCTTAAAAGTATGTATGTAAACGTTTGTTTTTTGAACAAGCACTACTATTTCTACTTTAATGAAGAGGCAGGCCAGAAACGTGACTGTATTATTCTCTGACTTGGTAGAATTGTCTGTTCCCCTTGTCTTTATTTCCTACCTTTGCTATTCCCTCATGTTGTTATTGTTTATGTACAGACTCTTTATGGTAGTTTGATAAATTTATGACATTTCAGCAAGATTTTCTTCATTATTTTGTATTGAAAGTGCTTACTGATGTTGAGATTTTTTAAGTGGTTTTAAAAACCAATAAACATTTTGTAAAGTATTGCAAATAATTTGTTCTGTTTCAGACAATTTGAGAGGCCAGATTGGCTTGTGTAAAAAGAGTACACCGAATCATTCATTTATATGATTCTGTGTAAAGAATGACAAAACTTAGCCCTGGATGTAAGTCAGAAAAGAAAAAGTCCTGTCAGCCTTATTTGTGAACTAAAACAGTCAACCAGTTCAAGCTGTATTTTAAGCATGGAGAAAAAGCTCAACCACATCCCGATCAGCTTAACAAAGGTGGCCCTAACAAGGCTGACATTTGCCATGTCAAACTAACCTATTGAAACTGATATAACACGGATTTATGAAAATTATTCAACAGATATGTACCTATGAAATATATAGGGATATAGTGTTTACCGAAGTACTGTGTGTTTCATGGGAAGTAAAAGGGAGATTCTCCTTTGGCTGATGATGAGTGACTTGCTTTGCATGAAATTTAAACTTAACATACAAACAGACCCACCACATATAAATAAAACTTTACGTGACCAGCAGATGGCGCCATAACGCACTATTTTACTTAATAGCACGCTCTATACAGCGCGTCCTCATAAACAACCCTTTTCTATAAACGTGCGAGTTCGTCAAGACAACAAACAGCCTATCAAACACGCTATTGAATGTTGTGTTGCTTCTGTATTCGTCTTGAGTGACATCATGAATTTGAGCTGCTGAGCTCATATCAGTCGCTGTATTTCCAGGCGTGTGACTCATTGAAGTTCACTCAGTCTGTTTCCTGATGACGTCACTGCTTTGCACTTTAATTTGACTACAGCCCCAGTTTCATTTCAGTGTTGACAGCGGCGCGTGGCGGGCTAGGCGCTTTTTTGTGCCATTTTAGATGACTTGTTGTAACAAACAGAAAACTGCGGTGGAAAGCAAGTTTAACTTTTAGACTTTGTGACCACGGATGAACCATGGCTACAATAACGTGTCGAGTGCAATACCTGGAGGACTCGGACCCATTCGTGTGCTCAAATTTTCCCGAGCCCCGCAGACCTCTGCAGTATGACTTGAACGAGCATTTGCTGTTGAACGAACAGATCGCCGGTATTCACAAACTTCTAGAAGCGCCTTTGAAGGTTAGTGAACCTCATTTACCTCATGAAGGTGTGCTTACCTGCGCCGAATGCCTGCTAAGTCTCAGCGCGTGGAGTTGATTATTTTAGGCATTAAAGCAGCTTGTAACCTAAGACGTTGTGGCTAAAGTTTGTATTGTTTAACAAAAGGCTTGGTTCATTTTGTCACTTAATAGTCCATAGATGAAACTTCTAGTACTGAGTAAAAGTTTATGGTGTGATAGTCAGTCTATCTATCTATCTATCTATCTATCTATAGTAAATTAATAGAATGAGATGTTACATGCTTTTTCGAAATGGGGAAAATCAAACAGCTATATAGTATGTACTCGGCAATTGAAATTGGTTATTTTTGGTTATGTAAGTTTATTAAACATCTAATAGTTCACACAATCACAACAAAAAACTTGCCTCTATTTGTGCCTCTAATACTTAAAAAGGAACACCAAAGTGTACTGTATTCATGGAATATATCACCTGTGTAGCACAATGTTTGAAGGAAGTAAGCGGTCAAATTCAAGACCTCATGCCCTCATAGATTGGGTGACTCCTCATTCACTTGCCCAACTGAAGATGCTGGAACTTCGGCTTTTTAACAGTTGCTAGGAATCGGGACAGTGTGTAAAGATTGTTAAAATACTGTACAAAAGGATCCATAGGTTCATATACAGTATGCTGCACACATTAAAACACTAGCCAGAGATGTGACTCCAAATGTCTTTATTTGTACACAGAAAAAAGTACAAAAGCTGTCACTTGGATAGTACCCTTTCAAAAGCCTTAGTAATTAAGTACTAAAATGGTACATTTGGTACTAATGTGCACCCTTTAGGGATAAGGTACCATCCCAGTGACAGCTTTTGTACCTTTTCTGTTTGTGTACTTCTGTATGGCTGTATGATAATATAGCATGCATGTAATTGTGCACAGGTTTGTGTGTGTGTCTCCTTGAGTGCAGAGTGGAGAGTGAGTTGATGCTTGCGGGAAGGGTGGGATCTGTAAACAGAAGATAAGCTCAGCTCCTCAATCAACCCATTATTACAGCACAACTTCAGATGTGACTCTGTATCAAACAGCACCATTCTGCAACAATGACCTCTCTTTGTTGTGCACTAGTTTACTGCTAAAGATGGCTGTTTTGTTTGTATGCATGTTTATATGCTATAATGTGAATGTCTCAAGAGTTACGCATTTGAGATTAGATTTTCACTGTGAAAAGGGTCGAAGACTCATCTTCTAGGTGCACATTTAAAAAGCATGAAGAGTCTGATGTGAAAGTGTAATCTGTTCGTGTCAAGTAACAATGCTAGGCAGTGATGTTCCTCTGTCTCTCTCTCAGTTAGAGGAGTGTGCACTGCAACTGGCTTCTAATGGCAACTACCTGGATCTGGATTCATCCCTTGCTGAACAGAGAGATGATCTGGAGCAGCTCTATGATGATGTGGAGTAAGAATGACTTCATATTTTGCCATCCAATCCTCTCTCTCTTCCTCTCCTCCTTTGTTTCTTTTTTTTCCTCTCATTGTCTTTTAGTTTAACTTTTCCCAGAGATGGAAACTTGCATCTGAGATACAATAAAATTGTCTTAGACCTGTAAGTAACTGACTTGCCTTCAACTTCAAAATGGAGACTCGTGAAAAACAAGTCTTCCAGTCTACCAGGAAAAAAAGTTCTCACAGTATTGTGAGATTGTTTAGATAAAAGTCTGTCATGCACTCTTGGTCATGAAAACAAAAATCTTTTTTTTTTAAACAGAATGGCATTTAAAGAAAGAAAGAAAAATCCCTTTTTCATTAAATTAATCATTTAATTTTTTTTTTTTAATTTAATGAAGTTCCTCCCTTGCTGACTTAAATGAATAAACGGTTAGGCCTAATTAAAAGTGGTATTAAAATTAAATAGTTATTCATTCACGAAAAAAAAAATTGTTTGCTTTGTTTTAGGGAGGAATTAATTAATTAATCACAGAAATCCTTCAAAATAATAATTAAAAAAAATATTGCTATTGTTTTTTCCCCAAGTTTAAGTCAGGTGTCAAGTCTTAGACTTGTTAGTGAACCTCATTTACCTCATGAAGGTGTGCTTACCTGCGCCGAATGCCTGCTAAGTGTCAGCGTGTGGAGTTGATTATTTTAGGCATTAAAGCTGCTTGTAACCTAAGACGTTGTGGCTAATGTTTGTATTGTTTAACAAAAGGCTTGGTTTAACAAAAGGCTTGGTTTTGTCAATTAATAGTCCATAGATGAAACTTCTGGTACTGAGTAAAAGTTTATGGTGTGATAGTCCATCTATCTATCTATAAGGTGTCAAGTCTTAGACTTCTATCAGATGTCAAGTCTTAGACTTGTTTTGACCTTGAAAGACTTTGACTTGGTTTAGTCTAAAGTCATAGACTTTTGAACATGTCTGCCTCCATCTAACCCTTCTTTTAATTTTTATAACAAATAGGAAAAACAGCATAAATTGCGTAAAAGTGAAAGAATATTTCCATTCTTGGGTCATTCGGAGTTTTTAGTCGTATTCAAGAACCAAATTTGGGAGAATCGTTCATACGGTGAATGTTACTTACTCACACACACAGATATTCTTAGTGAGGCCAGAGGGAAGGAGTGGACAACATTAGTCACAGACGCTGGGAACGTGGCTTCATAATGATAGAGCATTTAGAAGAGAGAGTGGATAAGAAAAGCTTGCAACACTCCACAGAATCTGGTTTTTGGGATGTGCAACAATGTAAAATTTTGACCAGTTTTGACCTCTTGGGACATTGTTTTGGAAGCATTTAACTGCACTCAGCATTTGCTTTTTAACACACCCTTTGTGACTACGAAGCAACATAAGAGAAAACAGCCCAAGGGACCTCTGAGAGACAGGATGGAAGATGGGCCCAGTAGGATGGATCAAGAGGTAATGACAGGAACAAATAACGATAACGAGAAAAGACTCCGGAATTGTAGTTGTGGATGGGAGAAGGTGACATCACATAGGGGCCTACATATCCATCAAGGGAAGATGGTCAGACAAGAGGGACCCAAACCCAGGATTGCAACCACAGTGCTGCAGGACCCAGTGGCGCTGAGACATCTGAAGAAGCTGAAAGAAACCCCATGATGGAGAAGGGATCCAGCAAAAACAAGGTTATCAATCCGCCAGAAGTACATCCCACAAAGCCAGTGACGAAGCAACAAGGCCAGCGCAACAAGATCAAGTGGCCTAAGGCAAATGAGTGGGTTGCTAGGCAGAATCTCAACTCTGACCTGAGTCAACTGTTAGAGCTGGCGTTGCGAGGCAGTGTCGAGAATAAACTTAACAGCCTTGGGGAGATCATCTTTGAAGAATGTAAAGGGAGGTTCCGCGAGGTCAGTAGGTAGGGCTATGGAAGGAAGAAAGGAAGGAGTGAAAGGAAGATTGAGCAACTAGTCAGAGCCCGGTGCGAGGTCAGTAGGTAGGGCTATGGAAGGAAGAAAGGAAGGAGTGAAAGGAAGATTGAGCAACTAGTCAGAGCCCGGTGCCAGCTCCGCCGGAACTGGAGGAAAACGGCACCCGAGGAAAAAGTTGGTCTGAAGGAGCTGTGGGATGAGATCAAGCAAAGCCTTGCCAAGCTGCGAAGAGTGGAGAGGATCAGGAGGAGGAGAAGAGAGAAGGAAAGAACCAGCTTCCTCAGAGATCCCTATAGGTTTGCCAGAGAGTTGCTAGACGAGAAGAGGAGCAGGAAGTTGAATATCAGTAAGGAGAAGCTGGAGGAATACATCAAGAGTCAGTATAGTGACAACAGACAAGCCACACCGCTTGGCTCCCCAGGATATGTACCACAGCCAGCCCTACCGACAGTGCCATTTGGTACATCCCCACCTAAGTTACGAGAGGTGGAGGAGGTTAGCAAGAAGGCAAGGTCAGCATCAGCCCCCGGGCCAACTGGGCTTCCTTATAAGCTGTACAAGAACTGCCCCCAGGTAGCTAAAGTACTATGGAAGCTCATGAAAACAGCTTGGAAGAAAGAGCAAGTCCCAGCAGAGTGGCAACAAGCTGTTGGTGTGTTTATTCCCAAAGAGCAGAACTCTCATACCATCAATCAGTTCAGAAACATTGCCTTGTTGAATGTGGAAGGGAAGATTTTCTTCTATTTTCTGGCAAGGAGAATGAGCAACTTTATCATGAGGAATGGATACATTGACACAAGCTGCCAGAAGCCCTGAATCCCAGGCTTTCCTGGATGCATCGAGCACTCTTCTGTGATTTGATATCAAATTCAGCACGCAAAGAGAGAGAAGAACAACCTGCATGTGGTGTGGCTAGATCTTGCCAGCGTGTATGGCTCAGTGATGAATAGAATTTGATAGAATTTGCCACGGAATTCTTTTACGTCCCAGGTTGTGTGCAGAACATCATCTCTGGATACTTCAGCAACCTGCACATGTGCTTTACACTGGAGGGCTATACGACAGGTTGGTAACAGCTGGAATGCGGGATTGCCATGGGGTGTGCCATCTCCCCCATCCTATTTATTTTAGCTTTCGAGGTAATCCTCAGAGGGGCTAGGCAAGTAGTCAGGGGCATCAAGCTACCATCAGGCGAGAGACTTCCACCATTGAGCAGCTACATGGATGATGTAACAAGCATGCTTCAGATGGCTCCATGCACGACCAGGCTCCTCAAGTGCTTTGATGAGCTGCTCAAATGGGCAAGAATGAAGAGCAAGGCTGAAAAGTCAAGAAGTCTCTCGATAAGGAAAGGCATGCCGCATGTCAGGACCACCTTTGTTGTTGGAGGAGAGCCCATTCCGTGGGCACATTATACCAACGCATGCTATTGCCTCCAAAGGTCTGTGAAATTCCCATATCGGAGGTTAGCAGGATGGACACGCGAATAGCTACATTCGAAAGTGATTGGGCTTGCCCCGCTGCTTTTCGGATGTAGGTCTCTTTGGCCGGAACATGTTGGAACTTCCCATTAAATCCATCAGCCTAGGGTACAAGCAAGAGAAGGTACACCTTGTACTGGAGCTAAAGGACTCAGCGGACCCACTGATAAGGAGTGCAAAAGTTCCCACCCGCACAGGCCGCAGATGGAAGGCGCAAGCTGAAGTAGAGCATGCCATCTCTAGTTCGCAACATCGAGAGGTGATGGGGTTAGTCCAGACCAGTCAGGCTGGCCTAAGCTGAGGAGCGCCACAGCAGCTCTGGTCTAAATCCACCAAGAGGCAGCAGAAGACCATGGTGGTGGAGAAAATTATCAGGCTGGAGCAGGAGCGCTTCCATGTAAAGGCAATATCCCAGGGCAGTCAAGGAGCCTGGACGCGATGGGACATGACTGTGAACAGGCGCATCACCTGGGCAGATATCTGGAGGACGCCACAATCCAGGCCCAGCTTCCTGTTAAGGGCAACCTATGACACCCTCCCATGCCCCCGGAACCTCACCCAGTAGGTTGGAGACGAGGTAGGCTGCACCTTGTGTGGCAACATGAAGGCAAGCATCAAGCACATCTTATCAGCGTGCAAAGTGACATTGACCCAGGGACGCTTCAGGTGGCGCCATGATCAAGTCCTGGCCAAGCTGGCAGAGGTCCTGGAGAGCTGGAGGGTAGCGGAAAACCGCATACCAGCAGCAGCAAAGCCTTCCCTGGCAGAGTTTGTCAAGTCTGGTAGCATGCTCCAACCTCCTGCGCAGAAAAGGAACACCGTGCTCACACCAGGCAAAGAGTGGCAGATGTTGGCAGACCTCAGGAAGCAGTTGGTCTTTCCAAGAGAGATTGCAACAACTGTCCTCCGGCCAGACATCATCATGTGGTCCACGGTTGAGAAAAGGATCCTCCTCATTGAACTTACCCTCTCCCCAGTGGATGGTATGACAGCAGCCCACGAAAGGAAGCATCTTAAATACTCTGAGTTGGCAGCGGGGTGCCAGGAGGCGGGCTGGAGAGCCAGGGTCTACCCAGTGGAGGTCGGTTGCCGGGGTTTTGTGGGCAGATCAGAAGTCCAACTGCTCCATGGTGCAGGAATGGCAGGGTCAAACCTGTGGAAAGCTATAAAGGAGCTGGGAGAGGAGGCAGAGAAAGCAAGCTCCTGGCTGTGGCTCCGGAGAAAGCACAAGGGGTGGGAGCCAACACCACTGTAAAGGTAGCTGCAGGAGGTGGCCGGGAGACGTCCCCTATATGCCACTGCACCTCCGCCGGGAGATGTACTGGTATAGGGGGCCGAAACATCAGTGATCGGCGGCCTCCAGCTGATGACCCTGCAGCAGACCTAATGGCACCGGCGGAGGTGCAACAGGCTAAAAAGCCAAAGCAGGAACAACATCTCACCAGTACAATGATCTAAATACAAAGGGTGTTTCAGCACTGCCCTCTCTAATGCTATATTTAGTCATCTTTTTATTACATGGTGGTGTCATCACACTATAATCATGACGTTGAATTCTCAAGTGTCTTAATGTTCCTCCTGTAGAACATTTGTATGTTGGGTTTGTAGATCTGATACAAAAGCTTCTTTGAGATTATAAATAAATTCTTAAATTACTATTTGTTTTCCTTGCTATAACATGGCCCACAGAATAAGGAAGCTAGAAACTTGACTTGTTTGTGATGATGATACAGCTGCTACATTGCAGGTCCTGTGGGATGCTTGAGTTTAAAAAAAAAAAAAAAAAAAAAAGAACAGGTTTCAGCCAACACACTCTTGTAACAGTTTTACACTTTGGGGAATCTGTGGCTAATTTGTATGAAGTTATCTCATTTTTACATTTCCACATGCTCTGCTTACGCCCCACTGATGGTGAAGTTTAGGGTTGGGATTGGGGTGTCTTTTCTTCCTAAAAATTGTATGTTTATGCATGAAAATTGCCATGATACAAAATCATATGAAATTACCACTTCATAAAGTTACATTATCTTATGAGATCAGTTTGGTTTTTAGCACAAATGTGTGCTTAAAGTCTCAATTTAAAATATTAGTCTGTGCATTAGTAAGGGGCATTTCTTTTAATTAGACTATACTTTAGTTCCCAAGATTAACTTGCCTGTTATTTTAAGTAATTCAGGAGATTTATCGAAGTAAATTTTCACCCATTTTGATGCTTCTTTTGAGGTAAATTAGATTTTTTTTGAGCACCGTGTACATCTGAAAGGTGTGAGAAACAGTGGCACTGATTCATTTTCTTCTAATTTCTCTCATGCTCCCTGTCTAACTCTAGCTTAGCTTTTCACAGCTAAAGGACAAATTGTTCAGCTTGTAGTTCATATTTGTTTTGTATATTTTTAATCCAACCTCATTTCAGATTTACACATTATTTTAGTCAGCCATTGACAATGTCTGTCTGGCAGAAAAAAAGAAATCAAAGAAAGAACATTTCCTGTATGTTTGTAAGTCTCCGTCCATCCATTTGCTGCTTTGTCAGATGAAGCAGAATTGAAACAATGCTGTTGAATCTGTTAGAGTCAGGAAATGCACTGGTAACTCTATTCTCTGTGTGTTTGTGTTTAGTCTTTGATGCTATACTTGAGGAATTCCTCAGTCTGTTAATTTTGTAAACTAATGTCAACTGACTAATTTCAACATAACTTTTTCTTTAAGGGTCAGTGTTCATTCTAAGTATTTGACATTTTATTAAGAAAACATTTTATGAAATTGAGGTAAAGGCTCAGTCATGCTCAAAATGCTGACAAAATACAATATAATGAGCAGCAGTTTTTGAAATGTACACAATGATGCTTAAAAGGGTGGTACATGGTACATATTGGAGAAAATTGCCTTGCTTAACCATGCAGCATGGTTGGTTAAATCCCAGCTTAATGTTTAGAAAGATAAATTTGGTAACACTTTTATTTTAAGGTGTCCTTGTTACACATGTTACATGTACTTACTATTATAATAACAAAACATTATGCATAATTACATGCAAGTAACCTTAAGCCAAACCCTAATCCTTACCCTAACCATATAGTAAGTACATGTAGTTAATGAATATTACTCAATACTTAAATGTATAATTAATTACACTGTAGCAAGGACACCTTAAAATAACATGTAACCTAATAAAAACAGGCAAATTTATGACTTTGGACATATTGTTCTTTCTTCTGTAGTACAAATTTAACACCTTCTTTAATATGTCTATTATATAATTGAGAGAAATAAACTTGGGCTAACAATGTCTGCTTATTTTTCAGATGAATGGGTATGTATTAATCATTTATGCTTTTGAAACCTTGCCAAACTTTGTCGAAAGGTCTGTGACCCCTGAATGTTTAGCATTACGTAATTATGACAGGTATCAGTTTCACTAAATCATTTATTAGTGTTGCTTAGTAACACACAGTCATTGGACCCATCAAAAGACATGAGTGATTTCACACAGCCAGAGCCAGAGTTTCAGTGAGTGTGCTGACCACAGCTTAGACTGACAGTCTCAGAATACACTCAATAGAGCTAAAACAAAGAACCGCACATCTAGAATTCTGAGTCAGCTCAAACTGAAGGATTGCATAACTTTGGATCTGTAATACTACTTATACTCAGGCTGTTTTTTCCAGATTTGTTTAGCCGTGCTCTGGAGAACCACTTTAAAACCCAGCAGAGTGCTGTATTTATAAAGAGCTAAATTGTAATTACAAGTGCACTCTATTTGTTTGTTTAACCACTGGTTAAAAGCTTGTGGTCAGTAAGATTTTTTTTCTTTTAAAGAAATTAGGTCGCATTAAATGACCAGTCTAGTCCAGTCATTTATAGTGTTAAAAAAGGTTTATATTTCTGTTTAAATACTGTTCTTTTGAACTTTATATTCACCAAAGAAACCTGAAAAAATGTTTTGTGGTTTCCGCAAAAATATTAACCAGATCAACTGTTTTTAATATTGATTATAAGATGAAATGTTTGAAGACTGAAAATTTGACTGCTGAAAATTCAGCTTTGTCCAAATATATACAAAAAAATATGTATAAAATATATAATAAAACAGAAAACTTTTTTTTAAACAGTTGTAATATATAACAGTTTAAAAAATGTTCTATAATATGAATATTTTGTGATTTTACTGTATTTTGGGTCAAATAAATGTAGCCTTAGTGAGCATAAGAGACTTGATTGTGGCCTTATTGTTGAAGTTGAACTAGTAGCTCCATGCCAGTGGAAATGGAATCATTTCTCATTAAGTATTTTAATTGGGTGGTCTTATTCTAAGGGCTCAGTGTTTCTGCATTTGTGTTTGTGAGTGTGTATGTTTAAAGCGTACATAGTGTGTATTTGTAAGCCGGCAAAAATGTAGCCACAGCTGGAGCTCCTTCAGGTTCGCTGAGATTGGCAAGAGGAAACACGTCATTTGAAACAGCAGCGCTTGGAAAATAGAAGACAAAATTGGGGTGTGTGTGAGAATGTCTGTGTCTTTGTGACTGGGTGTATGAACCACACAGAACATCGTGAAGAAAACATAAGCCATGGATAGGTCCATTTTTAGCCACGAATACTCTTGATGCGTAGTTTCCATGCCTGTTTACTCTCTCTTTCCATACCTTAATCCCTACCGACCCATATTTTCTCTTTCTGACTCTGTCTCCAGTCTGCCTTCAGTGTAGTGTGTGTCTGTAATGACAAATTCACAGTATTCTTTAAATGTATTTTGCTCCATCTGTATTATCATTAATGTAGTGAAAGAATTCAAGTTCACCTAGAATAATAATGATAGAATAATAATTTCTGAATGAAGTTACTGGGTTTGCTGTGTGATATCCTAATTCTCAAATTGTCTTCTTTCTACAGAAAAGGCAAAAAGCCCATCTTGATTCTCCGTACGCAGCTCTCAGTACGGGTTCATTCCATCCTAGGTAAGAGTATACGCACTGTAATACACTATGATGAGCATATGACTGATTTGCATGCTCATTTCATAAGAGATGGTATCTATTGCTGAGGTGGCAAGTACGTCATCCCTGGCTTTCCATTCTGGCTGTTGGTTTAGTTTGTCTTGGAGAAGGAAAAAATGGGCCACATTCTCCAAAAATGCTGAAATATTAACCCTGTGCGGTTTTTCCCCTCAGTTGGGAATTTTCCAACTATATCCTCATAATCCTCAGTGACAACTTCAGGTTCAGCTAGCCTCTCATTGTAACATGGATCTGTTAAAGTAATGGACATAAAAGTTCCCCACTTAATAGTTCAACTACAATAGGTTTAACTCAGCGATTTTAAGTGAAAATTCATCCGTGTATGTCTTTTATTGTCATCATAAAATTTTGATAACCATTTACAAAGTTGGCAAGTGTATTCCTCTCCACATATTTAGAAAGTAGAAAGTGCAGAATGAATGGCACCCCATCAATGTGACCAAACCAGAACACACCATTTATAATCAACATGTCCATCTGTACTGGAAGTTTCAGCCATATACTGGAAGTATACCATTTTATGTGATGGTATAAACATTTAATTGTTGTTATTTTGATTGTTTATTTAAATTAGTATTGGTTTTTTGTTTTTGTATTTTTTAAAAAAAATTTTTTTTTTTTTTTTGGCTATTAAAAAGTTGCCAGGGCCTAGTCACGCCCCTGTTATTAGCTGTCATTTTCATTCGTATTGTGTGACGTATAGTGAACAGATGAGTAGGCTGAAATAAGGACTATTGAAACCTAGTACTACCCTCTGTGTATTCACTATGAATGAACACCTGTCTCCCCTCTGTTCTGTCCGTGAATGCATGTCTTGTCTTGCATTATATTATGCTGATTTATTTTTCTACTGATGGGACATGTTTGAATGTATGTTGATTTTTGATTGTGATACTTAATGCATGTATGTGTGTATTTGAGTGACACAAAGAGAATAACATACCTCAAGACAGGACAGACCGGTCCAGCCCTGGGTTTCTGGGTCACTGTGATACACAACACTCACAGCTGGCTCTGATGGTTTGCTAAATCTTTGGTATGATTTTTGTGGTCATGCACAGTAGATAATGATTTGGAAGTAGATTTTTATTTCTAAACTACTGTCTTGTAATAATTGAGGTAATGCTGAGTCCTTGTAATTGTGTTGTCAGGAATGTCATGTGGACTTCAGGAATTTAGTCATGTTGCCTGTTTATTTTCTTTGTGCCTCTGCTTGAATTGTTGCTCTTTTCAGATCTGTTGCTCTTTTCAGGTGTTTTCCCTTCCAAATTGACCACTTGAAATGGATGAAAAGAAATTAAATTCTTGGCAGTGTTGTGTTTTTGTTTTTGTTTTTTGTTTTGTTTTTTTAAACTTGAAATGTTAGCACATTTGGATCAGTTTGAATCAAAGAGCACACCAGTCGACCCCCGTAGAGCTATTGTAGTGTCTGGCATACTTTCACTTTTAAGTCAAACTATGCTCGCACTCTCACTCATTTGTTACAAACCATTGGCCAGGCTCCATTCCAGTGCTCGCTGTGACTGCATGGTCACATGACTGAACATGAGCCACCAGTGCTCTATTGATGCTGTTAGTGCCAGCTGGCCCAGCCAATCAGATACGAGTAAAAATAGTGGCTGATTTTTCTGAAATCCAGCATTTTAAAGAAGCCATTATTATTAGTCATGGCTTTTTATAATTTTTTTTGCTGTTGGAACTGGAACAGGCTTGTCACTTGGCTAAAAACCATGTCTAGTGAAATGAGTAATTTTACATAGTTGCTTCAAAATAATGCATGATCTTTTATCATAACTATGCATATGAATAGGTCTTAAGGGTGCACATGCTTCTCCTCTAGTGACGTTTTTAAATTACTCTTTAGCTGAATCACAGCTAGCTTTTCCGCATTTGCACAATTCACATTTTAAGTGTGAATTGAACTTTCTAGGCTTTGCTTTTTTTTTTCTTTTTTTTTTATGAGGTTATGTTCTTCCTGATATCCAGTAAGTTCACTCATTTTCTGTATCAGAACACTGTGTTCCTTTCCATTCAGTATCAAGTGTGTCCTCTGTTGCTCTCTGCTGCAGACATAATTTATGGAAATGAAATAGTCTGCTGAGTTACTTCCCGGGTATCTGAAGGACTGTGTAAAATCCGTATATATCCATTCAGGATAAAAAGTCTACTGACTTTGCAATTTATAACTCCACAGAGGCTTATGCAAACATAGTGGCTCGAATAAGTGCTTCTGTAAACTTTAAGTAAACTTACAACATCAGTTAATTAAAAAATCTTTCCTTTTGATAACCACAGCCTCTATCCCTGTTTTAGACAGCCTTTATCTCCTGTTTTCCTGTTGTTTTAGAAATAAGCTGATGCTGCATCCTTTGTCTTATTGTCATGTAGGCTTGGGCGGTATCCAAATTTTGATACCGTCAAACCTCCTCCCTATTTTACCTCGGTATACGGTATTACCGTGAATAATAAAAAAATTATGACGTAAGGCTCAGACAGCGTCACCAAACTGTTGGCTTGTGCCTAAACCGTTCAGAAACTGAATACCAAACACTAATACTGAAACAATAACAAAATAACATGCACAACAATATTAACAACTTTTATTTGCAACAAATAGCAGTTTATAAAAAAGTGCAAATACAACAGTCATACAGAATTAAATTAACAAAAACATCCAGAACAGTTTTCGCGCAGAGAAAGCACACAAATCAATTAAATTAAATCACACCGCCTGAACAACTTTTAATAAGTTGGAAAACCTGTACTGATGCAGTGACAAAATACTTGGCGAAGGAAATGGTCTCTTTCCACACAGTGGAAAAAAAGTCCTTTAAGGACATGGTAAAGGTCCTAGATGCCCAGTACGAGCTGCCTGGACGGAAACATTTCTCACAAACAGCCGTCCCTTACTGTCCCTTTTGTACTTTGTTGTTTTCCCGAAGGCCCCCATTATGGGTTGACTCTGCGTACTGGCGGTGGACCTAGATGTTGTTGGTCCTGCATCGGGAGGCGTTGAAACTGTTGCACTGAGTGAACTCGGGTCCATCCTCGCAGCAGTGAGTGGATGGTGGTTTCGTATATGCGATCTTAGGTTCGAGGTATTTCCATCTCTCGCAGTCAATTTTTGTTGCACAATTTGCAAATTGCCTCGTCCATATTTGCCGCCTCTCCCTTCTCGTTCGGTCGAAACCCGAAATACTGCCAAACTGCAGAAGTTGTGTTCTTTTTCGAGACCAGGTCACTTGGTGCGCGACTCGCCATCTTTCCCCCTCTCTCTCTTTCTCCTCCACGCTGTCACGTGATGACAACCATGCATACGCATTTTTAGGCATTAAATAAATTTATATTTAATATTTAATCCTTGTCTCCTGTATAAGTACATTGTTTTTTTTATGACGGTATAATGGTATTGAAACTGATACCGTTGCTATTTTTAGATCCCGCGGTATACCATATTACCGTATTACCGCCCAAGCCTATTGTCATGTATGAATCATAAAGTACTTCCTTCTAAAGAGGAATTTTAATGACAAACCAAGTTTTAATGTCAGTTTCAGGACATTTGCTAATGTTTTCATTTTTCTACTGAATGAATAAATGGGTGATTGAAATGACACTTCGTACAGGTTCCCACAAATCAGTGTAATTCATCATATCCTGTTGTCAAACAAGGGTTTTGTTTTTCCACTCTGCCAGTAAAAGTTCAAGGCTTTCCTCCAGAGTCCTCAACTTGTAGGTCCTTGCAACATTCACTCTTGCTTTAACTGGATAAATTAAGCAATATCATATTATTGTCTCCTGCACATCAAGTTTTATCTTGTAACTTGTAAACATGGAATGGATTCAGTTTTTAACTGAAGAATACTTTTTTTTTTTTTTTTTTTTTTTTTTTTTTTTTTCCCCTCTGTACTTTTATTTTATTTTCTATTTTCTTTCGTTCTCTTATCACCGCTGCTGCAATGTGAATATGACGTATCACAACATTACAGAGCCGAGGCGTGTCCAGAGAGTCACATAGAATATAGATTAACAATTTTCCATTACACTGTGTTGAATCTAATCATAATTGGATCGCACTGCATTGGTAGTTAAATGTATAGTATCGTTGGCTATGCATCGAGGTATGGAGATGCACATCCCTAATATTTTGAATTTCTGGTTTCTGACAAAATATGAAGAGAGATGTAGATTTTTTCAGTGTTTGATAGGATATATTATGTGTAATATTGAACCAACAAAACATTGGTAATAGAATGGATTTTGATGTCTGTCCAAATTAAAAGCAATGGTTAGCTGTCAAATCTAGTGTGCTTTGCTTTAAATAAATCAGTCAAAATAATCACTTTTGAGAACATGCATAAAAAAATATCAGTAAGCTCAAAAACACTGTGGCAATTTTTAAGTGTTTCCTAAGTAATTCTATGTAGGAGGAACAGTGTCATTTAAATTGGCCAACAGGAAATGCCATGCTGCAGATTGGTCATCCCTAAGGCCTCGGGCTTCTATTTCCAACTCTGTTTATGTGAGGCTGGGCAACAGCGCATACTGTTCAAATTTTAGCAAAGCCACCCATACGTCTGTCATTAGCATCGATTCTCTGACACCTCTACAGGCCCCTCTCCCTCACACAGACACGTGAACGTGAACCACAGGTCGTAGTTTTCATAGTCACATAAACATTTTGTGTAATCACTTGAAGTGGCATTTCAAACATTGAAGTGTACGACATTGTGCCAAAACGGGACAGCAGAGTTTATTTTTATATTTGATGCCACCCTGCACACTGTTAACCCTCTTAAATGCCTCTAAAATCTCTTCTACCATCTGCAGCTTAAATATTTAACCCTCTCCAGCTCACAGAAGAAGCAAAGTGACTTCTGGATCTAACTAAACTGTTGTTGGCTGATCTGCTTCAAATCCCCATGTCTCCATACTGGAGGGTTCCCACAGTCATGGCAAACCTGGGGAATTTCCAGGGCTGGAAATCTTATATACCTTTGAATATATGTATATATCTTTTTAATGTCCTTAAAAGGGATAGTGAACCCAAAAATGATCTTTGACTGACTTTCTTCTGTGGACCTCAAAAGATAACGTCTTTTTTTAACTCGTACAATGAAAAGTCATTGGGTTCAAATATTGTTTTGAACCATATGAAAAAACAAGTTATAACATCTTTGATGTTATCTTTTATGTTATTCAGCAGAAGAAAATAAGTTATACAGGTTTGAAACAGCTTGAGGGCGAGTAAATAATTTTCAGTGTTTAGGTGAACAATTACTTTTCTAGGGAAATGAATGTGTCAAAAGGTGTGGGAACCCTGATATCAAAGGCAACCTCTAAGCCTGTCTCTGATTCCTTTATGTCAGCTGCTCGTGTTCAGACTTGTTGGCTCTCTGTGCATAGTGTGTGATGAAATGCTCTGAAAGATGAGGTTATAATCTGGGGCTATAATCTTCTTTACCATTACCACTGACATCTGTTCCAAATGTCCTTTCTACTGAATTGGCTTCACTCTTGCAGCTCAGAAATTTATTAATTCAAGGCTAATGTATGTATAGTCACAATTGGATGTTTTTTTTTTTTTTGGGTTGAATTAAAATGGTTGTTATTCACCCCAGACTCTTTGGATTTTCCACCATCCGTTGCTCTAAGATGGTTTTCTGAGCATGGCTGCCAATGTTTTGTCCACAGGGACGAGGACCCAGAGATCCTATTGGAGTCTATTTATAAAGAAAGTTTGTGTAGTGGCACAATGCTGTATGCCAGTAAGTACTCTATGTTCCACATTCAGTTTTCATTCTTTTATTTTATTTACCCCCCTTCCGGCTAATCAAGAGCTGATGTGCCAATACATGTACTGTGGGTTACCTAAGTCTGCAAAACCCTAAAACATTTTTCCATGATGCTGCAAATCCAATTTTAGCTCCATATCTCTTTCTTCTTTCCCTCTGTGCCCAAGTCGTTTATGAGCATTACAGCCTGATCACTGTGACATCTTTTCATGCCTTGTGTTCCTCATCCATCTGATAGACTCTATCTAAAGCATCACGCTCACCACAAAAGCATTTCACATCCCAGCGTTGGCATCTCTCTGGGGACTCCTCATACACTTGGTGACTCATTTGGATCACAAGCTTTCATACCTAAAGAAAATCTCCCATAATACTCAGTTGCTGGTGTCATACTCTGTTGCAAGTATGTGCTGAGGCCATGTCTGAATCAGGCTTTGGCTAGAATGAGTCTGGTGGATGTACTGAGTCATTACCTCAGGAAATCCTGCATCTGTGTCCATCGAAGTTTACATGCATTTGTCAAGCTACACAGACCACACATGAAGAACTAATAATAGCATTAATAATAATAATAACAATGGTGAGCATTGAACGGTCTTCATCAGGAAGTTTAATTTCTTAATATTTTGGATTTATTTATTTTTTTGTCAGTTAAACCCCTCTGACCTAATATATTTACATGAAGTACTTCCTAAGATTTTAATTTATAATTTAAGAACATGTTTTTGCATGTTCACAGTTCTCTGGTTTTGGTTAATTTTCACATGACATGCAGGTGAACATAAAATATTTAATCTTTCTTTTATCAGTTGTTTTATTTTGATTTGTTTTTGTTTTAAAATTTATTCATTTTAATTTTACAGGACACATGATTTTTATGTCATGGAGCAGCAATTTATCACAATATCTTTGTGTGAGTGAGTGGATGCATTTGCCCAAATGGACAAAACACATCAGTGGGCATTTTGGCTTATGTAAAATATTTTTGTAGGTATTTGTCTATCTGTAGCTTAGTAGCTAGTGTGGTGTTGAAGTTCAAGAGTTCATTGTCATATATGTTGAAATGGTCTGTTACAACATACAATAAAATTCTTATTCTGCAAAATCCTCCAACAACCACCAACATAAATTATAGTACATTTATAAACATAAAATACAAAGATTGTGCAAACATAAAGTGCAATATGAACATAAGACAGACATGTGCAGTGTCCTGCAAAGTGAACTTGAATAGTCCATTATTTCACATTTGTTATAAAAAAAAAATAATACATTTAGTAATCTTAAATATTATTTATATTATGTCTGTGTGTAAGATGTCTACAACTCTCCTTATCCTGGAACAATTTTAGTCTGCAGAGAGTGGGCAAAGGCAGTGGATAAGTATCATTCACAAGCCTAATGACCTGCCAGTAAAGCCTAAAAACAAAAAGCAAGTTATGCTTAGTCCATGCTTTAATCAAATTTTGCCTGCTCGCAAAACACCAAAGCAATGGGTTAGATTCCCAGGGAAATGTCCAAAAGTCGCTTTGGATAGAATGTCTAACAAATGCATAAATTAATGTGTATATAATATATAATATATATTTTGTTTGCATTTTAGAAGTAAAGCCTACAAACATGGAGCCATCAAGCAAATTATGTAAAACTGAAAACCAGTCTTTTTGGAAAGGTTCTCAAGACATTTTAGCAGTGTTTAATCTTATCTTCAGTCAATATAGAGATATTTGTACTTCTCTTTCCCCCCCTTGCTTTGTGTAAGATGCCAGGCACACTTGGCTGTTGTTACTAGTTCAGTAATGGGGTCAGTCCTTATCACCAAATTAATGTTATGGCAACAGTGACAGAATTATTTCATGCTGTGGTGCTTTTGGCTCAACATTAGCAGCTGCCCTTTGACCAAATATAAGTTCTGTAAATAGGGTTTTTTATTGGCAGAACATAAGCCATGTGTGGTGGTTGTTTTTTTTTTTTTTTAAAGAGATGAGAACATTATGGACACACAGAAATGTTTAGTCCCCCGAATAAGTTAGTAGTTATTTTTTATGACGTGATCTGGTTAGTGGTTGCACTCATGACCTTTCTTGTGTGTTTTTGTCTACTCACACCTGGCATCAGTTTGAAGTCATTAGGTGTTAGCGTCTCATCTATTGGTTTTAGGGCATGTATGTTGTTACACTAAAGAACAGAGGCTAAGATCCCTACTGCAATAAGTGGGACTTGAAGTTACAGAAGGCTATGTGTGATAGAAATCTGTTCATGTGAACTTAAGTGGACACAGATACTGTACCCAACAACAGCACAACTCTCTGGCTGGTAGGCAAAGATATCAATGCACAAAATACTTAAAGCACTCTAAACTTAACACATGATGCTGATAATCTGACACAGGAATCAGCTAAGGGAATCAGTAAGAGGCAATCGTTTTACATGCTGTTCACATTTAATCATAGTAAACGTCCCATATTGCAGTTTAAGTTATAAGTTTAATCCTATGAATTTAGGTTGTCCCATAACAAATGTTTGTCATTGTGCTAAGCATAATTTGCTTTGTGGTCTTTTTTGGTGATCATGGCATCATTTACTGTTGATGATGACTTGAACATGGTCTGCTAGATTCTGTGAATAATTTAGATTACTCTTTTTGGCAACGTGCTCTGTGCGTGCTTTCTATTGATGCAGATCGGAAAAAGAGTGTTTTTCTAGTTTGCCCTTGTAAGGCTGTACAGGATCTGTCTTTAAATGTACTGCAGTCAGGTAACAGAAAACGTAATCTGACCTATTAAATGTCTAACCTATGACCTTTTGTTGTGGCACTGCTAAAAGGGACCCTTACTCAGTCTCCGCAGGCTCGTTAAACTGTGCATAGAGACTGCCCCCTGTCATTTTTAGTGATTTTGTATGTGGGTCAAAGATGAAAAAGGGTTTAAGCATAAAAACAATAAGTGTAATACTGCTTTAATTGTTGTTTTTCCCAAAAAAAATTAAAAAGTTTTCTGTTTAATTCAATTACAATTTTGTTTTTGTTTTTCTGAGCACAAAATAAATATCATACATTTTTCCCTGATTTACAGAAGACACCCACTAAAATGTCATTCAGTGTAACAGTCTTTTCAGGCATATTTACAACAAAAATCAACTTATGACACATTAAAAGACTAATTACTTTCACCCCAGATACTAATTAGTTGTAATTTTACATTTTTAAAATTTGTCACTATCCTAAGTTTTGCCTATTTGTCAGTAAGATTTTTTTTACTCATTTAAAACACAATACAATTTAATATGCTCCCTTATTCTTTTATATATTTTAATATGTACAAGTCAAAATAAGCATGTTGGTTTTTTTTGGGGGGTTTTTTTTTAAACATAAATATTGTTACACTGAATGACAGTGTAACATTATTTCAACCAAATTTTGACATTTTATTCTCCAAAAACATATTTAAAAACCTTAAAAGTAGACACTTTACTTACATTTAATGTGCTTTCTATGGACATAAAATCATTTTTGTAAATTTCTTTTGATGCGGACATCTTTAC
>JAFVLL020039868.1:0-27001 GCA_021397915.2 Tor tambroides | reverse complement strand
CGAATTTGAATGCTTCTCACAAGATTTGACAGAGATGTTATTGATTCTGCGGCGAATTCGACTACTTTCTTCACTGTATCTCCCAGCGCTGTGTGTAATGGTGTCGCGTGATCGAGATCAGCCTGCGGCTCCGGCCCGAGCAGATAAACGGTCTGCGCCGCGTAGTCCAAACGAGTAGCGCGGATTCGTTCCGCTTTCGGTTCGTTTGTCCAATGTAGCTCTTGTAAATCGGTCATGATGAGAACGCAAGGCTGTTCATTCCATTTTTCAAACTGAGAAACAACCTTTCTTTGACTGAATGCGCGTTGCGATGACGTCACGGGACGCGTCTAAGCCCAAAATCTGCGGAAAATTTGCGGCAATTACGAAAATTTGCGAGCTCTTGCGAAAATTGCGGAGTTTGCTTGATTTTGCGATAAATTCAGCGATCGCAGAATCGCAAAATCCTGGAGGGACTGATGTAGTGGTAGTTTCATAGTCTGGTCTCTGGTTGTTTAATATGAGTTATTAATTCTACACAGCTGTGATGTTTTGAATATTTTATAAAGCCATAATGTAGAAACCGTTCTGGCAGGATCTTTCAGGTACACACAGGCATCAAGAACAAGCGTATGAATCTGTAGGATCTCTGTCTCTGACACACACAAATAAACTGCAGAAAAACCCACATTCCAAAGGAAAACTAAAGATACTTCCTCATTCCATTTGCGAGTTGTAAAACTGATCAGTGGTTAGCCAAGGCGCCCAATTGTCTCGACCAGTTCCTGTCTTGCTCTGCGTTATCACCTCAAAGGATAAAACAGTGATAGACTTAATCCAATCAGGAGGATAGATAACTCACTTTTTGTCTTAAAACCATGTCAGCCACAAATGGTTGATTGTCCCCTTTTGACCAGCTTCGCTCAAATCATGTGAAAGTTACAGGCAAAGGATGATTCACAGAACATTCTCCAGGCCTGAAAACACAAAGGATCTAAAGAACGGTGATAACGTTGAACTCAAGCCTCAGATGGCTAGTGGTACCCATGACCATTTACCATAAATTAATAATCGAATAAACAAGACAGCGACAGATTTACACTGATACGTTTGAGCTGGAAGCTCACCAGTTCTGCACAGCGTGACTTCCTTGACCTCAGGACACTTGCCGCCCCTTCTCTCTGCATTGCAAAAAAAACGCACTCTTTTCTTTGCAGACAAAGAACACACACAAACTCGATGATTTTTAGGAAAGACAATCAGTATTACTATGGCTATTAGAGCAATATATTCACAAATAACGTGTTTTATGTCTTTTATATGCTTGATGTGTTTTATATAATCGGTGCAAGTTTAATCTATGCATTATACCCCTTTTTGGTAGTTAGAGTTATTAAATGTACTCTGTGTATGCAAGATATTTGAAGTTTGGTGTTGAATGAATGGTCGTGATATTTGCAGAACACTGATGTGAATGAAATGTTGATATTCAGTACCATACTTGTGTTACAACACTTTATAGAAGTCATTAACAAAACTCAGAGTGATATTTCCCCACGTGGAAGATTAAGCATCATGTTAATTTATGCACGAAAAGGAACCGTATGGGGTGTGGCTCTGCCCTGCAGTAACCTCTGATTGGAAGACCACGTCGTGGGATGGACCAAATCGGCTTGGTTAAAACCAAGTGATTAAAGGAACTTGTTGCTTGAACTGCTGGAACCGCTGAAATGCTTACTCCAACATGCGACCAGCATTCTTGTTATCCAGAACCCTCAAACACACATTGAAGCTTCGTGATCCTGCCAGAAATCTTCAAAGTCTTCAGAGCCGCGCAATTCAGACTCTCAAGCGCGTCACCATCCGTAGCTAAAGCAACCGACTTCCGAAGCTCCTACGTACCCAGGCAAACATCCAATCACCAGTGAGTGAATCCCAAAGACGTCATCAAAGGAAGATCGCCAGCGAATTGGAAGCACCGTGATTCCCTCAGCCAGAAAAGGAAAACCCTGCTCAACTCAAACGCAAGTAAAACAAGGTTTCCTTTCTGGATGGAAAACTGGTGCTAAATCCTTTAAGCAGTAAAGATAAGCCAAATCTCTGCTTTTGTGATTTTCTTGGGTTGCGATCTAAAAACTAGTAGCATACTAGACTTTGGAACTTCAGTCAACTGAACTGTTTTCAGAACTCTGTGTGTGTGTGTGTGTGTGTTTTCAATAGTTTAGTTCATGTTTTATTAGAGTAGCTCAATAAAATTCTTGTTTCATTATAAAGAATCAGTATCTGGTGTGTGTATTTACAAAGCTAAAATATTGGCCAGATCTTGTTACCTAACTCACAAGAAAAAAAATATTGCTACTGTAGCATGTGTTATGACCTTTGGCCAAAGTATAATATAAATATCAAAATTATTAAGATATACTGATTTTAACATTTTGCTGGACGAATAGTTGATAAAGTGTAAACTATCAATTTTGAATCAGGTTTGATCAAGTTGATTTAGAATCTTTAGATTCAATTCCCTTTGAACCTGAATTTGAACTTGAGTAAATTCCTACAAATTCTCAAAAATGGTGACAAAATATTCAGGTAAACAGGCCAACTCTGAACATCACAAAACAACCTACTAGATTCACAAAAAAAAAAAAAAAAAAAAAAAGATTTTTGTTGATTTTTCACCACTGTTGAGATTCATGTGCTGATTCTTGATGTTTCTGTGCATCTTAAACACGCAGCTCAACACATTTTGACTTAAAAAAAAAATTTGAACTTCATATTAGTACCATATTTCTACCATAACATCACAAAAGTGCAGTGTATTGGATTTGAGTAGATAATGAAGGCTAGCCTCTTAATGAGTTATTCTTAATGGTTTCTTGCTGATGACTACACCACCAGCAGTAGCCAACATCACCTGACCATTTTTCTCACATTTTTTGCTTTAACAATCATGCTTTAGAAACACACACTCAAAAAATTATTTCACAACACTGTTCAGTTTATATATATATATATATATATATATATATATATATATATATATATATCTCAGTGGTGTGCGGTGGTGTTTTAAAATGAGGAGGCAGTTTTATATACATGTATGTGTGTTACACTTAATGTTGTCACATTTTCCTGGGTAAATAAATATTACATAAAAAAAGAGAACAAATATAATTATGTTTTGTATTTTATTAATATTATTTTGTATTTTATTTTATTTTTTAATACTAATTATACATTTGACAGTGTTTTATGCATTTTTATATTTATGCCAAAATAATAACTAAAGGCAGTAACAATTTGAACAATATTCTGGAAACAATAAGGTTTCATTAGTTAACAATAGTTAACTACTTTAGTTAACATGAACTAAGAATAAACAACAGCCTACTTCTACAGCATTTATTAATCTTAGTTAATATGAATTTCAACATTTACTAATGCATTATTAAAATCAAAAGTTGTGTTTGTTAACATTAGTTTATGCACTGTGAACTAACATGAATAATAATGATCTGTATTTGTATTAACTAATGTATACAAAGATTAATAGGCTAAATACTGTAATAAATGTTCATTGTTTGTTCATGTTATATTAAATGACACCTTATTGTAAAATGTTACCAATTTTTTTTATTTGTGTTCAGCTGTTCTTTTTAATAGTCAACTTATTTTCGGGTCATCATCATCATAAAAACAATGTAAACACTGCCACATACACGAAGATATATCTTTCATTTCATCACACTGAATGCTCACTCAGAACTGACGCAGTCATCACGTTTTCAGACCATTTCAAGTTTTATTTTGATGAGACACAAAGCAGTGATATCTAAGCAGGAGAGTTGTTTACTTACTTTATAATTAGTCAATAACGCCATCATTTTCTTCATTCAGACCAGAGCTCCCACGAAAACGAGAGGCGGGATTTATCGCAGGAACCAATCACATCCAATCATAACCGATCATATCCAATTATAGCGCGACGGAGGCATTGCCTCCTCTCACGTGACTTTCCCCCATTCATCTCAATGAGCCTCCAGAAAAGTCACCGCACGCTTTAGGGTCTCTGCTTTAAGTCTATGGACCAAAGGGAGGCAAGCCTCCGCTGTAACTTTACCTGCAGGTGTTGCCGTTTGACAGCGTTACTTTATGAAAAACAAGTGACTTTTATACTTTTAGTGCCATATTTAGTAATATTTGCGATTTATGTTTGTAATATCGATTATTTTCTCATCCAATTTTTTGAGGAGGCACTGCCTCCCTTGCCTCCTCGGAGGAAATGTCCCTGATATATATGTAAGGGATAATCAACGCTAGCCGTGGAGGCTTTAAGAACCGCCCGACGCGAATCCTTTAATGCAAGGCTAGCCGTTGATTATCCAGCTTATTCCATGGTCATCTGCCAAGTTATAGACAAGTTAAAACTTGTATTGCTCTTTGCAGAGCAATATTTGACCGAATGGGTAAAAATGACGGTTATTTTCGTCAGTTACGGCTGGTTAGCGCTAGCATTCTGCCAGCTTCAAATCAGACACAGAGATGAAATAGTGCGGTAAGACTACATTTATTTGAATGAATTATAGCATGTATTTCAATTAATTGTCGAGAGAGAGAGAAAGAGAGAGAGAGATGACAGTTGTGTGTAAGTTACCTGCTTGCTGCGTCTGCGCATCTCTCAAACAATTACTTCAAATACAGCGATTTTATCACCTCGTTGCGGGAATATAATATAGTTAACTAGTATCTATGTTTTATTTTAGTAATAAAAATCGCGGGGAAGCGTTGACAAAAAGTTTGTGTGTGTGCAGCACAATCTACGATCTCCGACCTCTCTCTTCTTGTCTCTCTCTCCGTGTGTGTGTGTGTGTGTGTGCGAGCGAGTGATGCGTGTTGGTTAGTGTGCATCAATTAAACCAGCGCATTAATATGGAACGGTGATTAAACTGACCTGGAACTACCTGTGCAGTTAAACGAATTTAATCAACACCTGCCAGCCAATCAGAATCGAGTATTCAGACAGACCATGTAATAAATTTTATATATATATATATATATATATATATATATATATATATATAAATACCTCTCCGGAGCGGTATTCGAGGCTAAGCGTATCCCATCATGCATCATGTTCTGGATATAAATCGTGGGACTTTTTGCCAAGATCTTATAAGAGGTCACGGAAACCTTTCCAATGTAAGTTAAATATTAATATAATAATTAGATATTACATATAATTTGGTAGAAAAACAGTGTTTTTACATTTTATTGGTGCAAAGATGGGTAGTGGTGATATTTATTTTGTACAACATTTGCAACTGCTTTTTATCACTTAATTAGAAGCACAATTATAAATTAAATTATGCCATGTTATAGGGACTACTGAACAGACATTTAGACGTTGATTTTAAAATGCAAAGTATTTTAAATTAAAATTAAAATAAAGCTATGTAAGCACTTACATTTTTACAACACTATAAGTGTGTGTCCCATCAGGTTATGGAAAGTTTGACACACACTTGTGGTCTTCATCCTCACTTTGGCCAAAGACAGGAAATACGTCATTTATGTAGTCAAGTGGTCAAGTGCAAAGACTGCAAGTGTGGCTATTTGGACAAAGCCTTTGTATGTCTCCCTTATTAAACACACTGAATTCATGTCTTGCAGTCTCTAATGAGTTGGAGTTGAATCAGGTGTGTTAGATAAGGGAGGTATACAAAATCCAGGACAGGTTTGAGAAACCAGTGGTGTAGAGCATGTGCTTGGGCTAAGGACCTGCTGACATAAATTAAAGTTGTTTAATAATTTAAAAAAAAAAAAAAAAAAAACTACTTTGGGTATGTTGTTGATGTAACAAAACCATCTTATGTCTATGTATCATTTTTTTGAGTATAGAAGGATTTCTGCCTAATAATTTATTTTCCAGTTAAATGTTTTAGTTTGAGTTCAACAAGCATAAAAAAAATCACTTCATAAACATATCATTTTCATTTAAACTACATTTGATTCAATTGAGTTGGCCCAACTCAATGACTTCTCATTGCATGAATTTGTTTTTTATGAGTTTGGGCTACACATATTTATTGGAAGGAAATCCTGCCCTCAATTAAATTGAGCTCATCCAATTAATTTTTTATTTTTTTTGAGTGCAAAGTTAAAACAGCCAGAGAAAAAATTCAGATTCAGTTCACCGGGTGACCCCCCAGGTTTAGAGGCACTCTCAAGACTTTGGTGGCAGTCCTGTTCTGTGCAGGGATATTGCTGTCCTATTGGCAAGGAGGGCAATTGAGCCTGTTCCTTCAGCCAAGATGAGGCCTGCCTCTGAGTTTACAGCCCTTTTTTCATCACACCAAGTAAGGCGGTGGCCTTTGGCCAATCCTGGATCTGCAAATCTTGAATCAGGCCCTTAACAAGCTTCCGTTTAAGACCATCTTAAACGCATGGATACGCTGTTTCCGTTCAAATCAAAGCATAAATAAACGTACAATATATATCCCTGCGTTACTGATGACAGAGAATACTTTGCGTCCATCGGATGCTCTTCAAAATGGTGCTACGCTGACACAGAGGAGACAAATTGTTGAATAAATGTTATTTTTATTTTCTTTGCGTACAAAATGTATTTTCGTCACTTCATAAAATTCTGATTGAACCACTGATGGCAGATGGACTATTTTGACAATGTTTTTTATACTTTTCTGTGCCTTGGCAGTGTAATTTACTTGGCAGTCAATGGGAATCACAAGCCTCCCAGTTTTCATCCAAAATATCTTAAATTGTGTTCCGAGGACGAACAAAGCTTTAACGGGGTTGGAACGACATGGGGGTAAGTGATTAATGGCAAAATTTGCATTTTGGGGTGAAGTATCCCTTTAAGGATGTATTATGTGTCATTAAGAAATTGTCAATTTTGAGTGAGTTGAAATGTGATTTTTATCTTTTTATCTTATGATTTTGCTAGTAATTATGTTTGTTTACATTGCTACATTTCAGATGCTGTGCAGTGAGCTGGTCAGTGATGTAATGTTCCTGGTAGGCAAGTTTGCTCCACAAAAGAAAGTGGTCCAGGAAATATGAAAATGAGGATGTTCATGATTCAATATCCAAAACTAAAGCCTTCAGGTAAAATGCTTTTTGTGTGTGTGTGTGTGTAAAATTGAGTGTAAATTGAGATTCTTTTTGAATTTCAAATGCAGGAAGACGTTGCAAACACGTCTGGAGACTTTGAGAAACTGACTTTGAGAAGATATCTGGCAAGGCGACCTATGGCCTAGGGCCTGGTTTAAAGGGAGCACGTTCAAACTACAGCAGTTTAATGATACATCTGCTATACCTTTTTGTTGTGAAATGTTCCTGTGTATTATGCATGCATTTAATTCACTGGATGTGTTTGTAATTGTAATTTGTAATTGTATAAAAAAAGGAAAGAAGTCATAATTATACTTGATTTTATTGTAATATTGGACCCGTAAACTGATTTTCAATTGACTTTATTTCAATTTCTTTCATTTTGTTCTTACACAAACAATCTGTACAACAGACATTGAATGAAACAACATTTACAGCACAATAAAAAAACAACAACAAAAAAACACTTACCATATTGGCAATTTTTTTAATTACAAGTCTTAATTTCTCTGCAATAGCCTATGAGAACTTTAAGTGGTTGCACACAGATTGACACTGGGATCTTTTGCAATCACATTTATGTATCACCAAGTCGACTCTGTGAGAGAAGTCCTATTCAGACGGTAACTGTTTCTCATGTGAACATATGAAAAAATGTATTTACATGGCACCTCAGTGATAACTTGTCACGAATCCGGTCTATGAACTTCCGTTCACTCACCACCAGAGGTCACCCGCTCACCACAAGGACTCTCACACTACACAGACTGTTACACTATACCCTGGACTACATTTCCCATCATCCATTGCACTGATTGCACACACACCTGAATGCACTGATTACACAGACACACAGCTGAATCCCATCAGACACGCTTTATAAGCCTTGGACTTCCTCTTCCAGATCGCTGAGGATTGTTTAGCATCTGTCACTGTGATAGCTACTCTACGGAGCCTGTCTTAAGTTTTCCTAGTCTAGTCTAGTCGAAGTCATAGTCTTGCCTGTTTTCCTGTGTTTTTGATTCTTGCCTGTGTATCTTAGATTTACCCATTGCCTTGCCGTTTGGATACTGTTTGCCCCAGCCCGGACTATTGCTCATGTTTACGGATTACCTCTTTTGTCAAAGCCCTCTGGATATTGTTAGCCGTCGATCGACCACGCCTGTTTAGGATACTTCTCTTGCCTTGCCCTCTATATACCTGTTTGCCATTGTCAGAAACTTGCCTGTTTAACGACCACGTCTCTGAATAAAGCTTTGCAGATGGATCCGAATGCTTCCTCTGTTCCTTCCATAACAGAACTCATGGCCCTATGACCCTAGAAACGCACTGCTGACATGGCCAGTCACATGGTTATCTGCTATAAATAAAATGTCATATGCTTGGAATAATAAATAAATTTAAATGTAATAATATAGTATTTATTATTTAAATCTCTAGTTTAAAAATAGGAAAATAGACCCACTATAGCTGAAATGGATTTCTTGAATTTTATCTCTCAAAATGATGGGCGTTGTTAAAAGGGTCATTCTTCATTTGTGGTGTCCCTCTACTTTACAACAGTTGAAATAAACTTTAAATACCAATAAATCATAAAATGTTTGCATGTTTGTATTCTGTAGGTTAAACACTATTTGTGCACTGTTAATAATTTTTTCTTTTTGTTTTAAAATACATATTTGAGTTTTAGAGATTGCATTTGTAACAAAATATGGATGTTCCCGCCATATCTTAGAGAGGTATCATGGAATGTAACTGCAACAATACAACATTTTTAACACAAATAAATTGGTTATATTGTGAATATAGGTTTTATTTAACATGTACAATTTTATTATTGTTTTAAAAGATACATATTTTGTTATATTTAAGAAAAAAGTTGTGTCCCCCAAATTCATGTCTGAGGTGTTACAACTAGGGATGCACGATATTGGATTTTTGCCGATATCCAGTATGCAGATATTTTTCAACTCATTTTGGCCGATACCGATATATTTCCTTTTATTTGGAAACAACACCAAGTCTCTCTTGTGCAGAAATTATAAGCAAAATATTTTTAATTTTGGTTAGTTTTTAACAATAAATTATTTATTAGAATTAAATAAAAAATAACTAAGGTTTTTTTTAACAGTACATTGAAGCTTTGAAAATAACTATAAATTATATAAATTGCTGCATCCCCCCCCCCCCATTTTTATTAAAATGAATAACATTTTATTTTAAGATTTAACATTTGTAGATGGTCTAAAACAAAAGAGTTGTAAAAATTCTGAAAATCTTTTAGAGCTCATGATTTGTTTAAAAAAAAAAAACATATTACACAATGAATAAATCAGTATATATAAAATTTAATTTACAAGTGTCATGATTTTTTTTTTTTATGTAAGCTATAGCTTCTGACCATTAAATCAAAACATGCTCATTATTTTATGACATCAATTACTGCTTTATTTAATCAGAAACACAGTCTAAATGTTACTTGTGTAGGCCATTTTACTTTTAATTTAATTAGAAGTAGGCCAACAGCGCCCCCTACAGATTAAAACTCCTTAGAGCGGGCATTAGGACCCAGGGGAGGCTGCCGCTGCATGTGCTATTACTGTTTACTCTATCACACACCGAACGCTTCATTCTGTACATGCTTTCACAGATGGTCCAAAACAGTGAATCTAATCATTATTCAGACAAAAATTCACTTCGAGAAAGAGCCACACTGCTGACGTGATCTAATCACTAGAACACCCTGAGCACATGTGAGTTAACATATTCCTCTTATTGGCAAGACATATCGGCATATTTTTTCATATCAGGCCGATACCAATATTTACATTTAAAGCCATTATCGGCTGATTCCGATATCAGTCCGATAATATCGTGCATCCCTAGTTACGCCTGTTTAAGAAAAGGGAGGGTTCTATTTGGACTACTTCCTGTGTGTAAAGGTCATTGCAGGTGCTGGTTGATAGGAGGGGTGCAGGGGGAGTACATTCTTTCTTATTAATTTTCTTAAAGTTAGCTAAATATCTGACAATTTCATGTGTCACACTTTATTAGTGTCTGTGGTGTTATGTTGATAACTTGCAGATCTGACATATTTTAATCAAAATTTTGATAAATACATACTTATTAATATTTCCAAAATGTCCCCTGATCTTGAAATCATCATGATGGCAGCCTCCATTTTAGAAAAGGCTGGATTTAGGCTGATTTGTCTGTGGTGTTACTGTCTTTTCTAGTAACACCATAGAGCCTATAGTAACTTGCATTATAAAGTCTGTGGTGTTACTTCAAAATGACATAGACATAAGTGGCTGTGTCACCAGTGTTCGATTGAAATTATTAAAAATTTCATTTTAATGGATATAGCATATTAAACTAATTTTAAATGCATAGCAATATATTTTAGTAGAAAAAAACAAACAAGCATTTTCATAAATTCTGCCTCTCATTTGCCACCTCAACTGAAGAATGACCCAAAAATGTGGAGATTAGCAGAAATAAGTTAACACAACCTCTTATTTACATGAGGTAAACAAAGCTGCTTGGTTTACATTTTTATATATGTAATTGTAGGCCTATACATATTTTTTAAATTGTATTGCATACCTGTTACTGCCATAATAATGACCCACTTCAAATGTTTAAATGCTTTTCTGGTCTTTTTGTTCTTAACGGCACCCAATTCCTGTGATGGAGCAGTTATGAAATATTGTTATTGTAAATACTTTCTAGCATTTCAGGATTTTTTTTTTCAGTAATACATATGCATGCAAAGTACAACAGTATATGGTGCAGTGGCGAGCAGTGACTTTTTTAACTGGGTATGCTGAGTGATAAAATTAAGACCCCTCTTATGAAGACACACTATATTGCCAAAAGTATTGGATCACCCCCTTCTAATGAACAGGTTTGACTACTTTAGTAATTTCTATGAGTACAAATCTTAATGTTTAAGCATATAATGATATTCTAGGGAATTGTGTGCTTCTAATATTATAGCAACAGTTGGACAGGACCCTTTTCTATTCTATTCTATTCTATTCTATTCTATTCTGACAATGCCTCTGTGTATAAGGCAAGGTTCAAAAAGGAAATTATTGATTCAGTCAGTGTGGAAGAACTTGACTGGTCTGCAGAAAGCCAAGTCCTAATCCCAGTTGAACATGCCTGGTGTGACTTTAAATGCAAACCTTGAGCCAAAAACTCATCAACAAACACCAATGACTTGTACATATGGGTACTGTCATTTTAGACACTTCCAAAACTGTTGCAACAGAGATGGAAATACAATTTTTAAATACATGAATTATGTTTCCATCTTTGTTGCCACAGTTTTGTTAGTGCCTTTTTCTGTTCTAAAGAAAGTGGCGTTCCAACACTTTTGTCCTTATAGTGTCTATACAAGTCACTGGTGTTTGGTGATGAGTTTTTGGCTCAAGGTCTGCATTTAAAGTCACACCAGAGGTGTTCAGCTGGGATTAGGACTTGGCTTTCTGCAGACCAGTCAAGTTCTTCCACATTGACTGAATCAATCATGTCTTTTTGAACCTTGCCTTATACACAGAGGCATTGTCATGTTAGAATAGAAAAGGGTCCTGTCCAAAATGTTGCTATAAAATTAGAAGCACACAATTCAGTAGAACATCATTATTTGCTTTAACATTAAGATTTGTACTCATAGAAATTACTAAAGTAGTCAAACATGTTCATTAGAAGGGGGTGACCCAATACTTTTGGTAATATAGTGTATGTTTTCAGTGGACTTTTAAAATTTGCTTTGCTTGAGAAAACATAAAAATACAGTTACAGCATGTTTTTTCTTTTGATTTAGTCAAGTTGGTTTTGCATCAAACACAATGTGATTTTCGGCAATCGAGATCTGACAGTAACAGCGCATTTTTCAGCTTGGGCGAGTGCTTCGCAGACAGCTTACCTCGAGCATGAAATCAGCCGCAGACCAGCGAACCAATAAGAACGCGCTACAATCCTGACGAGTCATAGCAATAGAGCGGAGACGAGAAAGCTGCGGAGAATCCGCTTGCCCGGAAGCAACTGTAACTGACGTAGATTTACAGAAAATTACTGCCGTTTGGCAAATAAATCATTTGACATAATTATTCCTTATTCTTTAAGTTTTAAGTTACATTTCAAATGACAAGGGATCAACTTATAATCATGTTTATATTAATGTTTTTATTAATTATCCTGTGAACCTATTCTCTCAAATGGCCTGGGTATGCAGAGCATTTGCAGCTTATATGGATGGAACGCCACTGATATGGTGTTAAACAGTGGTCAAAAATAATTTAAACAGTTCATTTTGAATCAATTTCTTCTCAGAGATGTGGATTCGGACAGCAATTAAAATTACCACATGACCTTGGTAATTCGGCCGCGGATTTTTTGGGGATGGTGGGAGAAAAACACTGACATTCTGGATTCGGATGGCAATAAAATCACAGACTAACCTCTGTAAATGTTGAAAATCGCTTACGTCCCCATGAGAACCAATTACCATCCAAATCTGGCTATTATGTGCTTTTATCAGGTGGAGCCAAACATACACCATTTTTCATACATCAGATGCCACTTCAATGTTAGCTCCTTTGATTTATCCAGTTTCTGCCAGCTCCTCCAGGTAACTGAAGAATAAAATAAAAGATCAATCAATAATACATAAATTGTCTACTGATTTATAAATGTAATGATTTTAAAAAAAAAAAAAACAACATAAAAATATGCATAAATTTACTAGACTAAAACTACTAAAAAACCCCCCAGAAAAATATAATACCAAATATCAATACTGTATAGAGCAAATTATATATATATATATATATATATATATATATATATATATATATTGCCTATGCAGTGTATATTATGGGATTGTGTGACAACTTGCTTCAGTTTTACAACAGTCAAGAATGCCCAGGGAGCTGACAGCCATGTTTGCTGAATGTTCTTCATGATTAATATAATGTGTTGTTTAAAAGAATTAACAATGGTTAGGTCATAGCGGATAGCACATAATACAATAAAAATAACAGGGATATGGATATTGAGTACTCCTGCCCTGAGAGCAGCACATAGTTTAGTAAAAATAACAGTAATACAGGTGCATCTCAATAAATTAGAATGTCGTGGAAAAGTTCTATTCAGTAATTCAACTCAAATTGTGAAACTCGTGTATTAAATAAATTCAATGTACACAGACTGAAGTAGTTTAAGTCTTTGATTCTTTTAATTGTGATGATTTAGGCTCACATTTAACAAAAACCCACCAATTCACTATCTCAACAAATTAGAATACTTCATAAGACCAATAAAAAAAAAACATTTTTAGTGAACTGTTGGCCTTCTGGAAAGTTATGTTGATTTACTGTACATGTACTCAATACTTGGTAGGGGCTCCTTTTGCTTTAATTACTGCCTCAATTCGGCATGGCATGGAGGTGATCAGTTTGTGGCACTGCTGAGGTGGTATGGAAGACCAGGTTTCTTTGACAGTGGCCTTCAGCTCATCTGCCTTTTTTGGTCTCTTGTTTCTCATTTTCCTCTTGACAATACCCCATAGATTCTCTATGGGGTTCAGGTCTGGTGAGTTTGCTGGCCAGTCAAGCACACCAACACCATGGTCATTTAACCAACTTTTGGTACCTTTGGCAGTGTGGGCAGGTGCCAAGTCCTGCTGGAAAATGAAATCAGCATCTCCATAAAGCTTGTCAGCAGAAGGAAGCATGAAGTGCTCTAAAATTTCCTGGTAGATGGCTGCGTTGACTGTGGACTTCAGAAAACACAGTGGACCAACACCAGCAGATGACATGGCAGCCCAAATCATCACTGACTGTGGAAACTTCACACTGGACTTCAAGCAGCTTGGATTCTGTGCCTCTCCAGTCTTCCTCCAGACTCTGGGACCTTGATTTCCAAATCTAATGCAAAATTTACTTTCATCTGAAAAGAGGATTTTAGACCACTGACAAACAGTCCAGTTCTTTTTCTCCACAGTCCACGTAAGACGCTTCTGACGTTGTCTCCGGTTCAGAAATGGCTTGGTAGCGAGCGTGGTGACTCTTCATGCACTGACTCCAGCTTCAGTCCACTCCTTGTGAAGCTCACAAGTCTTTGAATCAGCTTTGCTTGACAGTATTCTCAAGCTTGCAGTCATCCCTGTTGCTTGTGCACCTTTTCCTACCCAAATTCGTCAACTTTGTATTTAATATGCTTTGATACAGCACTCTGTAAACAGCCACACCTTTCAGTAATGACCCTCTGTGACTTACCCTCTTTGCAAAGGCTGTCAATGATTGTCTTCTGGGTCATTGCCAAGTCAGCAGTCTTCTCCATTATTGTGGTTTCAAAGAACAAGAGATACCCGGAATTTATACTGTATGGATGGTCATTAATTGAAACTCAAATATAAATATTCTAATATTTTGAGATACTGATTTTTTACTTTCATGAGCTGTAAGCGCTAATTATCAAAATAAAAAAAAATAAAAAAAAACTTTTGAAATGTTTTACTTTACATGCAATTAATCTAAAATATATGAAAGTTTCACTTTTTGAAATAACTTACAAGAAAAAAATGAACTTTTTAACGACATTCTGAGATGCACCTGTATATATATATATATATATATATATATATATATATATAGAGTACTCCTGCCCTGAGAGGAGCACATAGTTCAGTAAAAAAATATTGTAATATGAATATTGAGTTCTCCTGCCCTGAGAGCAGTGCATAGTTCAGTAAAAATAACAGAGATTTGAATCTATTGAGTACTCCTGCCCTGAGAGCAGCACATAGTACACTAAATATAACAGTGATACAGACATATTGAGTACTCCTGCCCTGAGAGCAGCACATAGTTTAGTAAAAATAACAGTAATATGGACCTATTGAGTACTCCTGCCCTGAGAGCAATGCATAGTTCAGTAAAAATAACAGTGATATGAATATTGAGTACTCCTGCCCTGAGAGCAGCACATAGTACACTAAAAATAACAGTTATATTAATATTGAGTACTCCTGCCCTGAGAGCAGGCATAGTACACTAAAAATAACAGTAATATGAATATTGAGTACTCCTGCCCTGAGAGCAGTGCATAGTACACTAAAATTAGCAGTAATATGAATATTGAGTACTCCTGAGAGCAGCACAGTTTAGTAAAAAATAACAGTAATACGGACCTACTGAGTAATCCTGCCCTGAGAGCAGCACATAGTACACTAAAAATAACAGTAATATGAATATTGAGTACTCCTGCCCCAAGAGCACGCTAATACTAATGCTAACGCTAACTGACCGATGAAATGTCACGGAAATTTGAACGAGTTCTATTGTCGGTCATATCAGTTTCACAGACAGTGTGGTAGCATTGCAAAGGCATGTTTTACTCCAGTTACCTCATAAACAGCTTTAGTGTGATCGACTGATGAAGCAGTCGAATGAAAATACATACTATATGATTTTTAGTCCATGATTATTTGTTCTGTGCATCTTTGTTCGCTAATTATCTTATTAAACGTTAGAGATGTTCATTTTTTTCATGAAAATACATGGTAAATTCACTTACCTTGCAATAAATGCCTCCCACGAAGTGTCAGAAACGTATCTGTCTGAAGTATTCCCTCCACACGTCCAAATTTCCTGACCCCACCTCTGCTTCAATTTCATTCGTTGAATCTGTAAACCAATCATCCTTTCTACCCTCAGAACATTTTTGAGTAAGTAAAACTCCCTTCTGCATTAAGAATGCGCTGCGGAGGTGCTTTCTCTTAACACCGCAAAGACAGTTAGCCTATCAAAATAAACCACATAACATACTGTATATAATAAAGGTGTATCAATGCGTATTTCCCGCTAGTCCTGTGTAAACTACGGCACGCAAAGTTCATTTATTTTTAAATAACGTGCATGGCGGAGCGGAAGAGGACAACACAGTCTGAAATAAAGTTAGCTGCTCACTTAAACGATCTTGCTCGGCGCAATATCAATCTTGGTGTTGTCAGTGCCCTTAACGATGTTATAATAGACTATTTCACAACCAGAGACAAAGGATTGTGTAGCGGCCATCTGAGATGTCCTCGGTAGGTCAGAATGAAACAGACATCAGCAATGCCTATTCCATCCTATTTTGGGTAAAACTCATCACAGATTATCATAAAAATATAATAGGCTACAAAACCTTTGACCTCTCTAATGATGCATAGTTATAGGCTGCCTGCATATTAACAGGTAACCCTGCAGTTTTTCATAAAATAATAGTTTTCTGCATAAATGAAATTATTATTATTATTATTATTATTATTATTATTGATATTATTAATATCATTATCATTATTATTTGAATCCACCTTTTGCCGAACTCATTCTTCTCCCTTTTCAAATCTCATATCACATCAGAAAGGCATTTATTTTAATAAAAGTGAAAGAAATAATCGAAAGTAGAAATAAAGGATTAGATAGGGTTAGGGGCAGAAAAAAAATACAAAATGATCCAAGAGTGCCAGAAACTGGTTATTATTTGTTGTTCTGTTAAAACTTACATGTATACTTATTTTATCCAAATACATTGTGAATAAGGAAACACTTGGATTTGTTCAGAATGAGAGAGGCTATGAGCCTACAGCCTAGCTATGTTTTTGGTGTTTATAATGTAACCATTTCATATTATGTACTGCCATTTTACATTAGGCCTACTTCTAAATTTAAATAATAACAAAAAATCACAAACCATATATTTAAAGTCGAAACACCTACATTCTCACTCTGTATGATTCCACAACACAAAAAGTAGAGGGCACACAAAAATCAAAATGGTGAAAGCAACAGAAATGTTCCACTAGGGGTCAGTGCTGATCTTCGGTTCAATTATTACCCCTAGGAGCATTTCTTCTATGTAGCCCTCAAGCAACAGATTTCATAATAAAGACATTAACAGCCACTTTTAAAAATCTTGAACTATTTCTCATGACCAAATAAGAAGATGAGCGGAGAGTGATGAAGAAGAGCAGAAATTAGAGATTTGTCATGACGGATACTGCACAAAAAATAAAATATAAATACTTCTACTCTGAAAAGTGTATATAGAGTGAAGTGATTGCTGTAACATCAGTGACTCACCGTAAATCATGAGCAGAAAGATCAGAGGAAGACGAGGAGCCATTCTGACTGTCATCACCATAGCAGCACCTATAACAACCAATAAACAGTACCTACAGTTAATATAAACTCCTTATCTTACACTGTAAGTCCAGACAGTAAAATTTGTAATTACTCAAAAAAAATAAAAATAAATAAAAACGTTAATTCGCCTTAAATTTTCTCTGTAATTAGTACAAAAATGTTATTTTAAATTTTAAAGCACTCAAATGCTTTAATTTGTTTTTGTCACTGCACTCAAATAGTTTTAGTACAGTCCCATCTGAAATCACACACACGCTGACGTGCTCCTCCTCCAGCTAGCCGTTGCAAGTTTGCGAAAAGATGCCATGATTTTGTTGCTCGCCTGACTCACCTCAGATTAAAATTTGTTGAGATAAGTTTGCAACGTGTGAAAACCTTGCTTGTTTGTTATAAAAAAAATAGCATAGGCGGGAATATTTTTCGATCAGGAATTTGTTGTTGTGTTGCCTGTGATGACCTTTGTGGGGAAACACAGCATGCGATTTTCTTAACCTGCTGATATTAAGCTTTTCTTCATTGTGCTGCCGGCCATATAAGGCTTTAGGTGGACTTACTTTTCAAAATTTGTTATAAAATAATTGCTCCTGGCAACAGGGATAGCTAGTATGTGTCCTTATCACAGCATCAGACATGACAATTTATCAAATTAATATCATGTTTTGCTCCAAAATGCAGGTAACCAGGGCTTGACATTAACTTTTTTGCTCACCGGCCACTGTGGCTAGTGGTTTTACAGATTTACTAGCCACTCAGCATTTTCACTGGCCACAATTTTGTTGTTGGGAAATTACGTTTTATATGACTTAATACTGCATACAAAATTTATTTAAATTGATTTCCAGGTCATTTTTGGCCTATTTAAAGGGCATTTTTCCCTAACCGTATTAAATGCATGCATCATCTTTCACATCAAATTCTTACATTTTATTAATAATTTCACTTAATATAATAAGACAATATAGGGCTGTTACCAATAAAATTAAAGTATCAGTATCAGCAAAACCAATCTTTCCACTGCAGAAGAAACAGAAATGACTGGAATGGCATTTAGATGCATTTACAAAGACAGTTCAATAGCTGAAATATAGCATGAATGCATTTAGAATGCAAAATTATAACAGCATAAATAATGTTGTCAGCTTGGTGTTTAAAAAATATATATATATTAATAAAACTAATATGAAATTTTGGAAAAAATGCAAAGACAAGGTACTATAAATGTAAACCACCAGTATACCATCTTAATTAATGAGTCATTGAAGCATGCCTTCAAATGATTCGTTCAGACGGCTGATTCATTCAAGAATGAAGCAAGTGCCTGTCTTTATGAATGGACCACTGAATCATTGACTCAAATAATTCAAAATTCACAAATGCGAATCATTCAGTAACGAAAACGCTGTGTGTTGCTCAGAAACGCGCGACTTTTCTGCTGTGATCTTTGTTTGGAACTATTTTCATTAACCAAATCGAGCAAAAAAAAAAAAAAAAAATCCTTTCAATAAATTCAAATTCAAATATTGAACTAAAATGTAATGTCAAATTTGCAATCGTGGGTTTCAGGGAAAACTTCACTCTCTTGATTGTGTCATGTTGCTTAACTAGGCTGTATGTTATAAATATAAAAACTAAGTTACATTTTTATTTCTTCTGTGTGCAGTTGTGTTCGTTTGTTTCGATTTCTCCACGAGATTCTCTCACAGACAGGCTGCGTGAGCCTAAAGTGGCGCGACCTTGTTGTTACTGTTGATTATCCATTATCCAGAATCATTCTAGCCGAAATTTCGATGCTTTTATTAGATGTTTTAATCAGATTAGTTGTCCGTTCGGGCTAGTAAAATTCTCTTCTTTCACTTGCCCCTTCAAAAATCCACTTGTCCCAGACAAGCATTAATGTCGAGCTCTGTTACTGTAGGCCTATATAAAATTCAACCTGCCAAACTGGCTAGTGGGAGTGACTGTGTTACCCGCCACAGCTGGAATCCACCCGCATTTGGGTTGGCGGGTGTTAATGTCAAGCCCTGCAGGTAACTATATAACCTCAGTCATGTTTGAAATAACTTGCTGCTGTGGTTCCATGTTGCTTCTTATCACAGAATGAGACAGAACATATATTCTATACTGTGATACAGGCTATGTTGATTGTGTATGTTGATAGTGTTGATAGTGTAGTGTTGCATCGCAATTGTGTTTACTGTCTTCATGTTTCATCATCAAAATGTCTCTATCTGCATGTTACTCAGCTGTAGTGATATCTGCTGCATTTGTCCATATAAGGAATTTCCTGTAATGTCATAAGTTTAAAACTTCTATGAATCTATTCTAGAAGACTCAAAAAGTTTTTTTTTTTTTTTTTTTTTTTTAAAGTGTGCTCTTTCCACCACTGCCATTTGGTCCTCCAAAAAAAAAAAAAAACTGTCTGAAGAAATCCTGCAGGCGCCCCTATTCTGAAGCTATTCAACAGGTTTTTGGAAGAAATTCAGTTACAAAATATGAGTAATTGATTATACTCACAGAAAATCTTTCCTCCTGTTCTGTCCTGTGAAATGATGCCTCACCCACAAACTCTTTTAAGATCAGCGGTGTAGAACTGAGGATAGGTGGATTTAGGATGAAGCAATTCAGGTGGAGAAGATCCTAGAAAACAGGATTGGGCTGCACTTCAGGCGGTGCTACATGTGTCCTTAACTCTCATTGGCTCAGTCATCTTTCATATTCATGATAGGAAACAAGTTCGTAGTTTTATTGTTCAAGTATGTGTGAACTGGAAATTTTTCACAAAACCTTCCTTATGTAACCTTATACTGAATTCATTTTTTTTATATCACTTTTTGTCAATTCATGATTTATAAAAAAAATAAATAAAAATAAAAAGAGAGAGAGAGAAAGAAATGTTGATGAATCATGCATTATCATATGTCTTATGCAAAGTTTTATATATATGTTAGTTAGAAAAACAAAAAAGCAAACACAGTAGACCATTCTTTTTAATGTTTCAAAAAAAGTACCTCAGATAACATCTATATTGTGCTGATGTTTACATTACTGCTCTATCATAACACATGCTTTCAGTTTCAATGAACTAATTCACTTACACTTGATTTGTGTAGGCTATATAGTGTATATTTAAGATCTCAGTACAATACATAATGTCATTTTTATTAATATCAATAATACGTCAATATCTATAGTTAATATTGGTTAAATGGGTGGGGGAAATCCTATCCTGCCCATATCCAGCTATGGAAAAAAATGATAAAAGCACTAATATTCATTTGCTGAAGTGGTATTCAGGAATTGTGAATAAATCACTGCAAAAATTACTGCAAAATAATAATAATAATAATAATAATAATAATAATAATATCATGGCTATAATAACATACTCTGCAAACCTTAGATAAAGTTTAATTAATATGTACATACAGTACCGGTCAAATGTTTGGACATAGTAAAGTTTTTAATGTTTTTGAAAGAAGTCACTTATGCTCATCAAGCTATACATTTATTTGATCAAAAATAGCCTACAGAGAAAAAACAGTAATATTGTGAAATAGAAAAGTAAAAACAAAAAGAAAAAAACAAAAATAGCAGTTATTTAAAATAGAAATATTTTGTAACAATACCATTCAAAAGTTTGCAATTCAATGGTTCAGTATTTTTTTCTTTTTCTTTTTTCTAAAGAAATTAATACTTTTATACATGAGGATGTGTTAAATTGATGCTGAAAATTCAGCTATGACTCAAAGAAATAGATATTTTAAAGTATGGTAAAAAAAGAAAACCATTATTGTTTTTTATTATTTTAAAAAAAGTTTCACAATATTTTAGTTCTTTGTGTATTTCTGATCAAATAAATGCAGACTTGATGATCATAAGCGACTTCTTTCAAAAACATTAAAAATAGTAATGTGTCTAAACTTTTGACTGGTACTCCGTAAGTAAAACTATACAGATTTTAAAATGAAATGTATAAATAAAAAGGTTAGGAATCATATTTGTTTCAAGTGCTTTTTATTGGGGGTGGGGGGCCTCCGACATGAATTTTGCCTAGGGCCTCCAAATGTCTAGAACCGGCCCTGATAATGGTCAATCATCACTTAATTAATCACCTAATTATCTCATTAACATTAACTCTGCTTCTGTGTTACTTCAACACTGCTTCAGTGTTTATATGAGTCCACACTCAGAGGCTGCATTCGAAACCGTATACTCAATGAGTAGGTACTTAATTTCAATAAGCACTTACTTAACGAGCGCTAAAAGAGTATGTTCTCTACAGCCAAATCTCGATGAGTATGAATGCGATCTGGGGCCTGTTTCATAAAACAAGTTTACCAAATAAGCCTGGTTTATTTCAGTTAGTCTGACGTATTGTCAATTGATTTGGTTCAAAATAAGTCAGACTAACTGAAATAAGCCTGGCTTATCTGGTAAATTTGTTTTATGAAACAGGCCCCAGGACATCATCTGCCATGCTGACGTTATCATGTGACCTATGACGTTATAACAAGCACCACAACTTAAAAGATATGAGCGACAGGTTTAATTCACCCATCTTTTTTTTGCAGTTATCACTGAGCAAATATGCCGTGTTTAACTAAAATATATATTTTTTTATGATTCATTTATGATTTATTTAAATATCTTCTAACAGTCGGAGCCGATATAGGCAGTGCTTCGAGATGCAGTGCGGTTGTGCTTCAGGCAACGCGAGTTCGAGTCCCAGCTTGGGGACCTTTCGTGATTCGATAAATAAATATTTAACTAAGGGTTCCTATGCAGTTTAGAAATATGGAAATTTATTTAAGTAATTTACAGGAAAGGCATGGAAGGCAACTTTAAAAATTCATAGTATTTTAAACTCATTTACTTCACACATTTGTTACTGCGTTGTAATTTTAGAGGTTTATGTAAAACAACATGATTTCCTTTGGCTCACCGGTTCCTGCACAGTTTAAAAAGTATTTCACTTAAGTAAATGAAAAAGAACAGAGTAATGAACAGAGTAAAAATATTTGTGTTTAGACCATTTGCCCTATTCAGTGTTCTAATTTCTAAAAATAAATTTATCATACAAGTAGAGAGATTTTACGACAAACATTTAAGTGATCATTTGAACACATTTAAATTAATTCAAGGCACACATTTTCAATACGCAGAACTCTTTAAATGAGCCCTTTTTTATTCACTAAACAAATGTGCGTGTGCCACGCAAACCAGCAAAAGATAAAGGAGCTCTGATTTATGACAGATGCACGGACAGGCAACAGCAAGCGGTGTTTGATTTGCGCTCTTTTCATTTGTTTCATTCACTTCACTCTCTCGTCATTGCGAGAATTTAGAGGTTTGTCTAAAATATCGCACTGATCCCCCTAGCTCACCTGTGAATCTATCAAACATCTGTGCTGCAACCTCAGCCAAATATTCAGGCAGAATTATTCGTTATCCGTTATTCGTTTTAAAAGGCATTATCCGTGCCTTTCCGAATAAGGTATTCGGCCTCGGGCACACCCCTAATCTATATATATATATATATATAGAACATGTGTGGTATAATCTGGCTGCCGCTGTGTGTGCTCCAAACATTTGTGTGCCTGCTCTCCATAAGCACTATCCATTTCCAGGATGCTGCTGTGAACTTCTCCATCCTCACTGAACACACCAGACTGTGGACATTTCAGATCCTAAAAAAGGCACAAACATAATACAAAAGCAGTCATTTTAACAATACAATTGATTTCTGTATTAATATACTAAAAAACTGTAATCGCTCATGTCCCACATTTGGTGTATAAACATTTATGAAATAAATTGTCATCCCTTCAATAATAGTTTTAACAAGAACAAGACGACCTTTTACAAATTCTTCTGTTTTTTCAATACTAACTTTTTTATCAGGAGAAAAAAGGAGAACAACTCCCGCGCTCAGATTTGTACCGTGACTAACTATACGGTGACCTTTTCACCACATCCCCCCCCCTCTATTTCATTCTCAATATCACTATGAGTTTTCTGCAATAAAATGAGGTAACTTTTTATTCTGCATTACTTCAGACACTAAGGCTTGTTTATGTCTATCCCTCCCTCCATTAATATTTAATGAACCCACCATCAAAAGATCCATAGGTGTTTAGGAAGGATAGAGTAAATACAACAGCAAAAGAAAACAGCAGAAAAAAAGACAAGATCATCACGTGGTGCATGGCTAACCACTTACAAGAAAGCTTTTAGCCTCTTCATTTTATCCACTCTTCTGTAACTAATGACTGTAACATGTTTTTTTAAACAAAAATGTTTCTTTTCACTCAACTGAGTTGAATTTTGCAGAAATTCAAATAACTCTCAAATTTATCAACATCAAGAAAAAAATTCCTTGATATTGATTTGTTTCCCAAATGTCTCATCAAGAAACCCATTAATTTCCTCTAATGTATACAAGGAGGAATCTTTAATGGATATATCCTGAGAATCACCTTCAGGTTCACAAACAGAACCTCCTTGTGAATCACATTCATAATCAAATATAGAATACAACATCTTCCACTACCATCATTGCTTAGACACAACTCAATATTTCTTGAACCCCAAAAATTGGCTCCTCACATCTACTTGAACTGGGCCCTGCAACTACCACAATATTATCTTACTGCTCATCTGCATTTATATTTTGTACAATTACAGTATTTGCAGTATTTTCATTTTGCTGCCGTTCATTCACATTAGTATCTATATCATTGACAACATACTCATTTGCTTCCATAGTGGACAGCGCCGCACCAGAATCGCTTACCTCTGATGAACCTGCTTGTTCCTCTTGAGCAGTATGCTCCACCACTTCTCCTTCTCCTGAGACAGTAGGCCAATTCTCTGGTTCACACTCTCGATTATGTGGGCAAGCATACTTTTTATGGCCTAAATCACGGCATTCGAAACACCTTAAAACTTCCAGTTGTTGCATACACCATATAGGTTCTCCCCTCATGTAGTACTTGAAATGAAACATCTAGCATATTTTCTGCAGAGTCTAGAAACATAAACGCCTGGCTTCTAAAAGATTTAACGTGAATCAGAGATGGATGTTTACAGCCTAGCGTAATTGTTTTGAAACCACTGGCAAATTTGCCAAACCGAACTAATTCCCGCTCCAACGAGTCATCAGGAATGAAGGGTGGAACAGTCAATACCGGAATTTTCGCTGTTGGAGCATGTAACGGGGTAACTTGAACAAAGTTGTCATTTATAACAAGACCGTTCTCAATTAGTTGGTTAACAAAATGTTGTTCTTTCAAGAACACTACTACAGCTTTATTCATACGAGAAGCGGACTACTTCCTACTTCCCCGCCAGTCGAAATGAGCACATTCTCCACTGTGATACCGTCCTCCGGCATACACCTGAAGCCATTGCGCAAGGACAAAGATGGTGTCTCCTCATGAGACGCCATCCCTCCCTGCACAATATCTATAACAAAATCAACTAAGGCTAAATCAACCTTAAACCATGCAAGAAAAAAAGAAAGAGAAAAAAAGAAAAGGAAAACCGTAATTAAGACAAGGTGAATTCACACAGCTCAGATCTCACCCAACACCATTCTCATCCCACTTCCCAGCATGCACCTTGAGAGAGAGAGAGAGAGAGAGAGAGAGAGACTTTTGACTTTTAAAAGCAATTAATTTATCATTAAAACATTTTCACATACAAAAACAAATTTTATAACTCACTACCAGTTAAAAAAGAAGTTTTCATCCTCTACAAAACCAAACCCTTATTCAAACACCACTTACTCTCAAACATCAGTTCATCACGGTTTACTCGATAATATTCATATTCCAGTTGATTCCTAGATTCAACTAAGGCCTTAAACAAATTGACCATATTGACTTCCTGACCTTCCATTTCAACTCTATAAGCCTTCCAGATAAAAATACACTGTAAGTCACCAGACCTCTTCAGAATATTCCCTACTATTCTTTCTGATCTACTTCCAATCATCTTAGTGAACACCTGTACAGAAAACCACTCTCTCTTTGACAAATCCAACTAATTTTCCACCGTAGTTACTCCTGCTGAAACTAACTTATAAATATCTGTGTTAGTACAGTTTTGACAAAACCAGGGATTATAAAAAAGTGGTTCATTAAAGCCAAAATGTTCTCTCCACTCCAACTTAAAATAACTCCAGCTTCAAAAACAGATCCATAAAACTTTATATCAGTCTTATCTTTTGCATCATTTTCTGAAAAAACAAACAAACAAACAAAAAACATTTGTTTGTCAAGCCCCATCTAGCTTTTTGTTTGTAAAATGGCAATACCAAGACTAATCCACGGTGCTGAGTCAGAAGAATAAAGCAGCCTTTGGGCAGTTTGTAACCTCATGGCTTTCACCTTTGAGGTTAGATGGAACCCTTGACCTCCCTCATTGACAGGAAGACAAAGTACTCCCGGTGGGAGCCAATAATGGCCGCCCCAGAAGAAGTCCACAAAAGCTTTTTGAAATTTTGACAAGAGGACTTTTGAAGGATCCAATACTGTCAGACGATGCCACAGCACTGAGGCAGCAAGATTGTTCACGACTAATACTCTGCCTCTGCAAGAAAGCCGGGCTTGAAGCCATTTACATCTCTGCAGCTTCCCAGTCACCTTCTCTAGAAGTCCTTCCCAATTCTTTTTCATATACTGCTCAGTCCCAAAAAAAAACAGTCCAAGTATCTTAACACCCTCTTTATTCCAAAGGCACTGATATGGAAGCTGAGGTGGATTCTGATCTGACCAATGACCCAATAACAGGATATCAGTCTTTTCCCAATTAACCCATGCAGAAGATGCACTCTGGAAGATATTAAGACATGAAAACAAATGATTAACATCATCTTCAGACCTAATAATAACCAGTGTTGGGGGTAACACATTACAAGTAACGTGAGTTACGTAATCAGATAACTAGTAAAGTAACGCATTACTTTTTAATTTACAAGAAAATATTTGAGTTACTTTTTCAAAAAAGTAACGCCAGTTACTTTGTTTTCCCATTTATTGACTGACAAGTCTCTTGTCCCCATGTTGGGAGAAATCGGAAGTACAGAGGCGTTGTGTGAGCTGTGTGAACATGATGTTACTGTAGTTCTAGACTAAACGTGAATGTGCATTAATTCATCCTACTCGCAAAAAACAGATTTAGTATTCTTCAAAATGAATTAAAACAATGAAATGCAAACTCCAAATACGAAGCAAACCTGCAATAATTAAATGTTAAATAACACAAATGTATCTAATCCCATTTCATTAACCAATGTCTTTGCTGCTGACCTTTGATGATCCAGTTCAACCATACTAATAAGCAAAAATGACTTTAGATAAACTAACAATTGTGCGTCATTGTTTTTTTTATTGCTGAAGAGTGTTGAACTTTCTTCTCCTGCGTTCTACTGTACAGATGTGAATTTACTTTTTCTTCAGCCTGAGGTTTATTCATTACACTTTTTGGTGTGAAAGGACTTTTACATTTGCTATAAATAGAACTTCTTATATTAATAACAAACAATCAAGCCCTGCTCATATTTAAAAAGTAACACGAAAGTAACGCAAAAGTAACGTAAGGCATTACTTTCCATAAAAAGTAACTAAGTAACGTAATTAGTTACTTTTTTAGGGAGTAACGCAATATTGTAATGCATTACTTTTAAAAGT
>JAFVLL020039866.1:0-14116 GCA_021397915.2 Tor tambroides | reverse complement strand
CCTCGTCCTCCAAGCTCCTCGTTCCTGTGGAAAGAACACTTACAATTATCCACCAGTTCCAACCAGTTAAACTACCAAAGTGGTTCTACTCACCTCACGATCCTCTGGCACGCTTCCTGTTCTCAAATACTCCCTCAATAAACCAACTGTATTTTACTTACCTCTGTGTCCGACAATATCTGTTACAGATATCACCTGCATGTGGTGAAGTAATAACTTCTGCTAATGAATATATTCAAGATCTCTGAGATGCTGCAGTAACGAATATGTCACCCTATGACTACTTCACTATTTTTTATCCTTGTCATTTTGCTTTATTTGATATTTGATTTACTGCAGGTTCCCTCTTACGTCATACTCCGGGGTTACCTTGTGAGTTTATGCACTTGCACACTCTTCAAGACTGCCGTGGATCGTTGACACGCTAAATGTATGTATTCAACAGATTGAACCACAGCTCAGTTCAGTGTGTCAAACAATCAGGCTCTTGTTTTCAGGTCCAATATGTATATAATAATAATCACATTTTTACCTAAAACATCTTTTGCTTTGTCTTATTAGCTCTCACTGCTGGGATCATTAAGACTGCTGATTTTCTTGGAGACTTACCTTCTGTGTAAATGTCACCATGTTCCACTTCAGCAAAAAACATCCCAAACAAGATGGATCAGCTCATGGGGGAAGTATTTTTTTTTTTTTTTTTTTTACTGTTTCTCATAAACCAGTAAAAGCACTCTTCTCTTTTGTTTGCTTTATTTGGATTTTCATTACACTTTGTATTGTTTGAGAAATTGGTCTGTTATTAGAACAGTACCACAATGAGCATTGTGCTGCTTCTGATGAGACCAGATTTTGATACTGAACACCAGCCATAAGTGTTCATTTATCAGCTTAAGATGCTGTTCTGCTGGAAGGGCTCGTTGAGCGTTAAGTTCTCCAAGAGATGACAAATGAAGCATGAATTGTTGCATTCTGACATTACACTGTGAGCAATGTGGACGTTTGTTCCATTTGAAAAGTTCGCAAAACACTCTTTTTTTTTTTCTTTCTAGCCAAGCTAGCCTTTACTGCATCCCCACACCATGCCAGGAATGACAGAATTGAATCATTTATCTATCAGATAATGTGGATTAGCTCATAAATACACAGTAGAAAATCAGCCACAAAACAGCTGATAGAGTGCCATTGCAGAGTCTGAGGCTGATAGGCTTTATTTTGTTTAGTACTTTTTCTATGTGATATCATGTTTTCTTTTGATTGTGCCGGCAAATCCAATCCATTCTGATGCGGTGCTGATGGAGCCATCATCCTCCCACATCACTCATTTTATTCATTTCCCTTCACTCAAAACCAGTTCCAGACAGGACATATAAGAAAACTGTCCATCAGAGAGTTTTGCGCTATTTGAACTTTTATTTGCCTCAGCTTAAGCAAAGCTTAAATGATTGGTTGGAATAATCCAAACTCAAACCTGACCAACAGTCTTGTTCCATGGACCCAAACAAATGTTGCTGGTCTTGATTCAATTAATGCATTACCTGGAACAAATGGATTACAGAACACAAAATTGGAGAGGTGCTCTATGTCTGAAAATGAAATAACATGTATTTAGGAAAAACTCACTGGTAATAGCTTTGTGACCGATGCATTTGTCAAACAGATACCATTTGTAGGGCCAGATGTACTAAACAGGGCAAATTAGCGTTAGAACGCAAATCCATAAAAGCGCCAATGGGAGGGGAAAGTTCTGTGGGTGATTTACTGATAAGGTGCACATTAAAGAAAACAGATGCAACATCTCATTTCCATATTGACCAGCACAATCTACCAAGAGCAGCGCCACCTACCTACCTGCTATATGACATGCTTTTTTTGGGCGTTCAATAATGCTGCAAATTCCAGTGAATTGACGAGGGCAAATCTTAATAAATTGCTTTGCGTGATTCATGTAAATGCTCTCCTCCCATGAATTTACCTATAGAAAGGGAAACTCCTACAAACGCATATTCAATAAGGTTAGAAGGTCAAAAAAAAAACTGTGTCAAAGCCTTTTCAGCGCTAATTTCCCACGGCATGTCATTAGTAACTCCTGACAGTAGGTTTTTAATGCCAAATGAGGGTCTGTGCTGGTGCAAACTGATAATAAATCTGGCCCCTAATTTTTTTTTTTTTTTTTTTTTTTGAACATTATATGTCCTGATGAGCTTGATTACCTTAAGAATGACTGGCTCATATCAGAAAGAAGTCAAATGCACAAGATGCAATGTTTTTCAAGCAGATTCAATGCATCTGATGGAGCCCACAGCTCCATGATAAAACAGGATTTCAGATTTTTATGTAGTGTCTTATTGAAAACCACCATTCTCCATGCCAGTTTATCAGCTCATCAAGCATCTCTAAGTCACTTGGCAGATGTTATCATTTTGATATTCTGCAATATACCGCACAACAGGTAGGACAAGAACTTTATCAAATTTGCCTTTAGCTTCAAACCATCTATGACAAGTTATAATTCAACTGAAGTTCAAAAAGAGCTGCTCAGACATGAAAGCTGAAGAATTAATATCTGTCCTGAACCTCCCTTCCACCCATTTCATGTAATCACTAACATGAATCAGTAAGTAGAGTTATAGATTTCATAAACAGAGATCTCGTGTGACAGGAACAGCCTGCACTATAGCTTCTTATCAGCTTGCAGGTTTTGTCTGTTGACAGCTCATGTCGGCCCAGTGAGTCTCTCCACATCCCCATGACATAAACAGAGCGCTGTCAGCATTGCTCTGTAAAACATAATTGAGTTGGAGAGAGGCAAAGAGTGTGTGCTGACATCTTGACCTCAGCTTTGATGTGAAGCATGCGTTTTGTACCTGGGCTTAAGGTCCAGACGCTTGTATCGGCCACGTGGCCAGACTTCTGCTGCAGATAACCCTGGCTTTTGTGTGGTTGACATAATTCTCTTGGCCGGACACTACACGGTCAATGCCTTCTCTCTTACTCACACTGTTATCATGCAAGTGCAGCGGCTGTTTTCTGTCTGGCCAAATCAGACTTTTGTCTATTCCTGTTTTGCCAAGAGACCAGGGGTGGAAGCATTCGTCTGAAGCACAGAGAGAGAAAGAAACAGGGCAGGAGAAAGAAAGAGGTCAGAAAGAAACAGTCAACTATTAAAGAGCACTGACCACGAAGACACCATAATCCCACCATGATAATTCATATATGAAGCCAAAATATGTATTGTTCTTCATCAGCCCGTCTGTAATTTATTCACATTTGCAGGCCTGTCAAGTCAAGTCACCTTTATTTCTATAGTCAGTTTATGTTCAGTTCATGAGCTTGTTTGTGGTTGTTTGATTTGCCTTTTTCTTCTGTTGTTGACTATATTCTTTTTTATTTCTTGTGCGATATTAGCTGATGTGCTGCATTATTTTCATTTAATTGTTATTTGCTAATATCTTGCCTTAGTTTTAACAAACATTCTTTTTTAGTTAATCTCAATTGTGACCCTGGACCACAAAACCAGTCATAAATGCCAGTTTTTCAAAATTGAGATTTATATATCATCTGGAATCTGAGGGTGCAAAAAACTCAAAATATTGAGAAAATTAAAGTTGTCCAAATGAAGTTCTTAGCAATGCATGTTACTAATCAAAAATTAAGTTTTGATATATTTACAGTAGGAAATTTACAAAATATCTTCATGGAACATGATCTTTACTTAATGTCCTAATGATTTTTGGCATAAAAGAAAAATCAATAACTTTGACCCATTCAATGTATTTTTGACTATTGCTACAAATTATACCCCAGCGACTTAAGACTGATTTTGTGGTCCAGGGTCACAATTTATTTATTATTATCTCCTATAATGACGCTATGCCATTCCTGGATGTTTCTAATATATTCTGCTCTCTCTTACAGACTGATTGCAGTAAAATAAGTAGAACTAAAATAATAGCAGGAGTCATTCATATCTGTAGCTGAAAAGTATGCTGAAGTCTAATACTTTTTTTGTTCAGATTATTGTGAGTAATGTAGTGATGCATGATTTACACCACTAAAAACAAGTACATCACGCTGAAAGGAATACATGGCTTTTCAGCATGATTTCATCTGTGTCTATGATAAAGTTCCAGTTTGTAAAAAGACAAAATAATAACCCAAAAAAAGCTGCACCAGCCAATAAAGACCACAGGAGGGCTCTCATTTACATTGCCTTCCTCTTACTGGGGTCAAACAAGGATTACCATTGATCAGGAGACATCGGCCCCACGATTCCTCACTTCATACTGACCTTCACAGATCCTGAATTACCAGCCACCCGTAAATTATTTGACAAACTGTATCATAATGGCCTAATCCTGACAACTTCATTTTGTCATATGTGGTTTTAACATCAGAGATCATTTCTATGTGAACTGGCACTCTAGGCTTTTCTCCTGAAAATGCACCTTTTTTTGTTTTTCAAGGAAACAGGCACATAATCACTCGGATCGCTTATTCCACAAGCAGAGCCAGGAAAACAACATAAAACCCATTCTGTGAAACAATCACATGGCACACGTAATCTTAAAGCTCAGACAGTAGAGATCAAACTGCTGGCACAGAGATGCAAGGTTGATAGGATTTGGCTGGTCTAAATATACTGGGTTTAAGAACCTTTCTGACAAAAAAAAAGAAAAAAAAAGTAAATCTTGACCCTCTAACATTTGCACTCTATTTCTATTCTAACTACTTGTTTTCTTTTTATTAAAAAAAGACCCTCAGACGCTAGCGTTCTCAATTCTTTTTCTATTCTACTTGTTTTCTTTTTATTTATTATACAAATTTACGCTCTAACACTAGTAGGGATGGAACGATTACCGGTTTGATGACAAATCATAATGAAATTCCCCACGGTTAGTATAATCATTTCATATTTTAATTATCATTAAAACCATGTTCCAGGGGTTAGGCAATGTCGGTCCTGGAGTGCCGATGTCCTGCAGAGTTTAGCTCCAACCCTGAAAAAACCTCACCTGCCTGTAGCCCTAATAATTCTGAAGACATTAGGTGCGTTCGACTTGAAGCACGGCTACAGACGGCGATCAACGAGAGTAGCCGCTTGCAGTCAGGGGAGGAGCTGAAAACGGACACTTCAAGCCGGACACTTTCTGCTCCCGTTAGTGACACTCACGGGGTGTTTGCATACTCTATCACAGATTAAGTGAATAAAATGCAATATTTGTCAAATACACAGACATTTCAGAAACGTTTTCATGAGCAACAGAAACACTTTTTATATACTGCTTAATACAGGGCCACCTGTTCAAGAATGAAGTTCAACATAAACATATACTATATAAATACCAATAAACTGGGGGTATATTTGCTTTTATCAGTGTTTTTTATTAAATGTGTCTCAATATAACATTGCGACTATACAGTAAAAAAGCTTTTACTGTTCTAAAAACAGATTTGTGAGCAGTATTGGAATTGAAGATGTTAGAAACACACGTCATTGTTGTCATATGGTGAATTTGGCCAATCGTGAAACAGCTGTATTGTCATCAGCGCTCCCGCAGTCGCTCTGGAGAAATTGCGCCGGCTGAGTCAGCCGGTACTTTGATGCCACACGTGACAGTGACGTGGCGTTGGCGCCGGTTCAAGTCGGACTAAATTTCTAACCGGCATGCACTGCTTCAAGTCAGCCGCTGATCGGCCTGCTAAGTGCTGCATGAAGTCGAACGCACCTCTTGATTAGCTTGTTCAGGTGTGTTTGATTAGGGTTAGAGCTAAACTCTACAGGACAGTGGCACTCCAGGACCGACGTTGCCTACCCCTCCCATATTCGATTACCACAATTTGGATAAATAAATGCCATCCAGCATAAGGCACAGTTTTCAGTAACAGCAGAGCATGCAGAGTAGTTTTGTTTTGTGTGAAAACATGCCCGAAAGCTGCGAGGGTTTTAAACTAGTCCTAAGGGAATTATACAAATGAATATACGAATGAATTAATTATATGAATGTACCTCTGAAGGTTCTGACTGTCTTCAGAAAAGATTCAATGGCATTTTGTTCTCATATTCACTTCATGTAATACCTAATAAAGTAGTGTCCTTAATCGCAGTGCTGCTTTGTGCATGGAGATTATGGGCAACAGCTGTAATTCTGCTGCTCCATCAGCGCCACCTGTTGTCAGAGAGTGGATTTAGAGAGACTTACATACACATTCAGCCGGTGTGCAGTTTCTGTCTGGAATAAAAAAAAATAAAAAATAAATTTTGGCCGGTTGATTAAAAAAGCTTATGTGGATTCTAAATTTCTAAACAATTCTGATAATGTATCTAGAATTATTTATGGAGCAGATAAAATACATATAGTCATTTATTAACCAATTATCATTTCGACTTAATCATTTTCATTTAAAGGCTGAAATGTGAGGTTTACATTTTATGAAATCTTTAATTTGAACCTTTTGTACATGTTATTAGATAAACTGTTGTCAGTCATGTTGTCATTTAAAATTCGAATTTCATTGGTAATGTAATAATTTTAGTGTAAACAAAAAGTAATTTTGTTTGTTTTTATTTTATTTATTTGTTGTTATGTTGTTATTTGTTTAAAAAAAATTGGTGAAATGAATTATGTATCAGTACTTTTAGAACATTTCCAGCACATTTTAACAATACTGTGAAAATACTGATAATTGTGTTAATTTTGGTCACTACAATCATAAGAAATTTTAATATTCTTGCATCTCTAAACACTAGCATTTCTCTATTATTTTTTCTAGGTTTTTTTTTTACTTATTTTCTTTTTATTAAAAAAAAAAAAAAACCTTGCTATTGTCCTTGTTTGTAAGTTACTTTGGATAAAGGCATCTGCTAAATGATTAAATACAAATGTAATGTAAAATGTAAAGCGCTCTACCTCGTGTGGGATAGAGACTTCTAGGCTTACAGTACATTATATTAGAAGTGCTTTAAAATGACCACAGCCTCAAAGTATTTAAATAATGCATTTAAAGACACATATCAAACTGCACAAAGTATCACATTTTTTCAACACTCTGTGCATTATGACAACAATAGTTTGATTCTTTGCATGTATATATGATAAGCAATGAGGGCATTTATTTTTGTCAGACACCATTAATATGTTATATATTTCACTAATTACTTCAACACCAATTTTATTATTCATTCATTATTATTAGTAGTACTGGTAGTAGTGTAATGAGGTGACTGAGAGAGACGTGTGGATCCAAATGCAAAACTTTATTCAAAGACATGGTCAAGACAGGCAGGGGTCAAACACTAGCAAACATATATAGCACAGGCAAGACAAAGAGTAATCCAGAGACAGGCGTGGATCAGTCGAAGGCAAACATAATCCAGTGGGCGAGGCAAAAGGGAAATCCAACAGACAGGCTATAGTCCAGACGAGGGGCAAACTGTATCCAAACAGGGCGAGACGACAGGGGTAATCCAGAACAAGCAAAATCCAGAGAAGGCAGGGAAACACAGAATCGAGATACACAGGCTAGGATCTAAACACGGGAAATCAGGCAAAGAACAAGACTACATATGAATGGGAACTAAGACTGGAGAATCTAGACTGGCTCCGTAATGTAGCTATCACTAGGAGAGCGATAAATGCTAAACAATACTAGGCCCTGAACAGTGGTTAGGGCCTCGTATTTAAAGCGTGTGATTGTCTGCAGCTGAGACTGCAATCAGTGCAATGGAACATGGAACATGTAGTCCAGGGTGACATATAACAGTTTGTGTAGTGTGAGAGTCAATGTAATTGGTAGGTGACCTCTGGTGGTGAGCAGACGGGAGGTCACAGACATGATTCATGACAAGTAGTAGTAGTAGTAGTAATAGAAGTAATATTACAACAATCAGAGTAATTTATTCTACAGATTACATTTTGTAGACATTTTTTCAACAATAGGCTGATGTGAAGGCCATGGGAATATGGGAACATCATGACTCGATATGTTGGGGTATGGTTTTTGTATAATTTTAGTTACATTACACTATTATATGCATATTTTTGAATACCAAACCTAAGAGCAATTCTCAAGAATATGAAACGCATAACGGCAAGATTTAAAAAAATATATATATATATATATATATTTCAAGGCTACTGTACGTGATTGTGTGTGACGAACAGAACCAAATTTGATTAGCATTCCCATCCATTGTAACACAACTGTTACAACACCATCAAATGGCACATGTCAAATGACAAATGTCATCTGCTTACCAGCAGCATCAGTGAACAGTCGTGAAAGGGTGTTTAATGTCTGCAGAGTGTTTCATTCCTCCTGACCACCAAAGGTGGTGCTTAAAAAAGTAATTAGTTATAGTTACTAGTTATTTCTCACAAATAGTAACTGAGTTAGTAACTGAGTTACATCATTATAAAAGTAACTCATTACCAGGGAAAGTAACTATTGCGTTACTTTTTTTTCAATTTTTTTATTTTTTTAAAGTAATGTGCCCAACACTGGTCTCCTCCTAGCATAGGTTTGTTAAGCGCTAGATGATCTTTTTACCTAGCATGGACTATGGTGGTGAGAGAAAAGTGGTTTTGATTGCTGCGTCCCATTTTATCACCATTTGCCCCTTCCAACACTAGGAGGAGAGAGTTGATGCTAATTCTTCCCTTGTGACACAGTTTTATTGGAAAGCATGTGGTACGGAGGCAGTTTGGGTATTCTTCCTTTTAGTTATTTATAGGTACGTAGTGCAGGGTAGAGTATGGGCATCCCAAGGTTCACTCTTTTACCTGCACCTTCATAGTATGGAGATTACAAATGTATGATGTCTCCCTCTAGAGAATACATACACTTTCTGTGAAGTGGGCTTCACTGGTAGTGCATAGGCAGATGCAATGGGAGAAAGTGAGCTAAGAAAACTCACATATCTCTTCCTGAGGTGTCTTTTTTTCTTCCGAAATTAGGAGTTCAAGGGAGAAGCCATAGTTGGTATCAACACAGGAGTCCCTTGCTATTTTGGGGCCCCCCAGAGACAGTGAGTGTCGACAAGTTGCCAACACTTTTACTTGATGGCTGGAGTTGGGGAGCTTGAGATTTAGGGCAGTCACTGGCACTACACTCTCGGTACTCTCTCACCAGATCTTCCAAACTCCTCTTGAGGGGACTCAAGTTTCAAGTTTCAAGTTTCAATTTATTTATATAGCACATATAAAACAGACTCGTGAGGCCTCTTCTAGTCTGTTAGGACTGGATGCCAGTTGTCAAGATATATGGATATATTCCTGTTATTTATATTGTGGAATTGCTATATTCTTGAAATTTATATTGTGGATGTTTCTGTGCAACCTCCCCTAAAGGAGGCTAATACTGGTCTTTCAATTTTGTGTAACTAGTGGGAATTCTGGTCAGACAGGGCAAACTCTGTCCTCCTCAGATGACACTGGCTGTGATTCAAATTGTGGTTGCTCGCACAACTCACCTGTTCAACCAATCCAGTCCAAAGTCATTTTTATAGTTTTCAGCTGGATATTCCATTTTATACAACCATGTAAGGAATTTTTAGCAGAATTTTCTAACGCCCTTATGAGGTCTAGTGCACCTAACCAGCAGTCAAAGACTGCTCATACACTAGCGTCTATGTCAGATTCAGATATCATTGGGTTGAGCCATGCTCCAGAAATAAAACATCCTGTTGCAGCCCAGGTGGTGTCACCTGGTGAAGTCTACTGCTAATCTAAGATGTGCAGAGAATACAATCTGTCAAGTTAAGTAAAATCCTGTTTTAGGTGACTGCCTCTCGTGCTCATCATTGCTCTATCATGCCAGAGCAACAATTACACCAGCATCCTACTCTACAGCCTCAAGGACACTATGTTGCTAAAGATACTTGAGGTTTTTGACCTCGTCATCGGCTGTCTTCCCCCATTTAATACTTTGTAGATAGTCGACATTTATCTCTGAAAAATGCCCATTAAGTTCACTAATTACTACATCAGTGAGTTACATGAGGGGCTTCCGCACCGGAAGAACCTTTTTGTAGTTCCAAGATCTATTGGCGGAAGTACCCACTTTTTGACGTGTTCACATCGCAGGTACTAGGAATGTATTTAGTTTTAGAAACTCAGTTTGGGGGAACTAAATTAGCTCCTACTTCAGAGTAGGGTCTAAAACAGTTCTATAGGAACTACCAGTGACGCAAGTGTACACTGATTGGCCAAGAAACATAAGAAACGCCGGCTACCCAGCATTTTTAAAAAGCCATGTGAAATTATTACCCCACAAACATGAAAAACAGCTTTAACAGCATTTAGCTACTTGCTGTCTGCAGCATTGTGTTCTTTTCTCAGCCTTGATAATATCAAGAAACCCACGACACACAACAAAAACAACTCAGATCACAGGGTCCTCCATTCATTGGTTGTTGATATTTGTAAATGCCGCAAATAAAGACGTCACTGTCAACCAGTTCAGAGTTCCTGCTGCTGGTGCAAATGCAACCATGAAAACAGTCAGAGGGGGAAACTGGTCCTCTAGGAAACGCCATGCTGGCTAGTTCCTAGAATTACACAGTGTGAAAGCCCCTATGGATTATCTGTTTGTAAATTATGGAATTGTGGGTTGCTGGATGATTTTGGTCTTGTGCTTTTACCAAATAGATCTTTTCTTTCTAAAGTTTTGCTTCCCCTGTTTGTAAATAAGTCTATTAATACTGAATTAGGCCAGTCGAAAAGATCACCTCTTGTGTACTATGTGAGCCGTGAGAGGTGTTATGTGGCTGCTATTGTTCATCTTGGACAAATAGATCAGCTTTTTATTTGCTATGGTCAGGAGAATGAAACAGAACATTAGTTACATAACTGTGGTTCTGTGAATTCCCGCCATAGGTAATGACGATAGAGATTGTTATTTTGATTGTTCCATATCCGTATCATTGAACATACATAAGTCTATCCCTGGCCTACTGTCCATAGCAACATATTCAATCAAATTTGTAAGTCTATTCAAGGTAGACTTAGGGGCCCTTCACTAAGTATGGACTGTGTCACTGGTCTATGTACACCTGTTGATGGATGTCTTTCAGTGTCTAAGTATCATGTGCTAAGAGTGCCACATATTTAATATGTTGTGTCAATTTTAAAGTCGGGAAACCTAAAACACAGGGAGGCTATTTTACTGTTTTGCAATCTGCTCTTGGTAAGTACACTTTGGTGAGATGAGTTGCCTACTGTTCATTGACTACAGACTTAAAATCCTCTAGGTGTTACCTGAAGCTTGTATTCACTTAGATGGGGCAAAAACCAAAACCAAAAACAAAAACAAAAAAACAAAAACACTTTTTACAGGATCTACTTACAGGTCAAAGTCTATAAGACAGTCCAAATTATGATCCAAGTTGAATTATGATCCATGAATTTGATCTTAGAGTGTTCGATTAGACAAATTTCCAGTTCTCAGGTAAGGAAAGTGGGTTTTATGAATTGGGTGTGTGCGTGTCTTCAAGTAATTCTTTCCTTTGTTTTTACACTGTTGCTTTCTTGCTCTAACAAGTGATACTTATTAGAGGAAACTTTTGATTCATCCAACCTAGAGCAGCTATGCTGAATTGTGATGTAATGGGACACATTAAAATGAAATCCAGATGGTCACGTTCCAATCCAGATATTAAATATTGCATGTGTGCTGCATGTTACATGCATTCACACACTTAAGAGTGAAATATAACTTAAACTGCATCATTAAGTGTGCTGTTCAACAGAGCCTTGTAATGAACTAAAATTTCATTCAGGGGAATCTGAACATTTCAGAGTAAAAACCCTCAATTAATAGAAACACCGGAATGAATGTGAAAAGCTGTAAAAGAGCAGACATAAAAACTAAAAAAAAAAAAAAAAAACATTTCCCAGGAGTTGAACAGTCTGCCTCTGGCAATCAAATACAAAGCTCTTGTTGTGGAGCAGTTCTTGTGGTAACTGGCATTTGTCAGTGTTGCTCTGGTGTGTCTGGTTAATGTTGTGTGTGCTGGTTAAGAGACTGTACATAATGGGAATGGAGGGCATTTGGGATCGATCCAGGAAAACGGCATCAACCCCCAATGTTCAGACTAAACTCATTCCTTTAATACCAAACAACCACCGCTGATTTTCTCTTAATATTTGTACCAAGAAGGTGATTTTTTTTCAGAAGGTCTAAATAATAGTCACGAAACAGCGCATATTGTGTCTAAATGGTAAACAATAAGCAATGTTGAAAGAATTTTTAATTTGTAGTAAGCTAGCAGCAATGTGTTTGTTGAATATCAGCATTTTTGTTTGATGCAGTCTGAGAATTTTGAAGACCCATCCAGGCACCACACAGGAAGGATGACGTAAAGTTTTACAAAAACAAAAATCTGATTCTTTGTTCACAATCCACGGTCATGGCTGGTGAGATTTCTTCTTGGCAGTCTTTGTTAAATCATCATAAGGCAATAGTGTTCAACCAAATCTTTTCTGAATCACCAAAGACAAACATACGTCATAACATCATGACAAATTTAAGAGGCTGTGGTACAGATTCCAACCACAGCAAGACTACATGGCATAAGCATGACCAATGAGTGCACTGAAATATATTGTTGCTACTGTAAAATGTTCAGTTTTCTAATAGCTTTCGAACACTGAAAGCACAAATGCAGTGAAAGTGACATAATAATTGCCAATCAGAACATCTGAGGTTAATGGTGTGTTCACAACACGTTGAAATTAATGTAATACAACATGACAAATCTGACATTTTGTCCTTGTAGAATTATGAATTCTGCAAGGACATGTATGGAAGAATATTCCAGGCCATTTTCAAAAGGAGTTACAAATTGTATTTTCAATTTCATTTTCCATATGTGGGCACATAAATTGTGACAGAATCCAAATGTAATCGCAAATTTTGCATTACTGTTTGCGTTTTTGCGAACTCACAGTGACTGCCAAATTTTAAACAGAAAAGCAAAGTCCATTTGCAACTGTATTTCCCATGTCTTACGAGTTATGAGCCTGTAAATACCAGTATTAATTACCACTGTCTCTGCGTCACGCATGTAACCTGCCAAAACCCAAATGGAATTGCAACTGAATTTCTGATGCTTTACACAGAAAGCTGTCAATCAGTGTCAGGGGTGGGACTATACTAAGGGGCGAGTTTGGTGTAGTGGTGTATTTGAAAAAAGATAGGTGTGTTCAACTTAAATCGGTGCTGCACAGACTGATCGGTGTATGATACAAAGTCATTCTTGTGGTACATTGATCGCTACATTGGGCCTCATTCATGAAACGCGCAGAACGAATTTTTGTGTAAAACGTTCATAAAGCCGTTTTGACAAACTTTCAAATTCATGAAAATGTTCTTATTTTCAAAATGTTAGTTGGTACAAAAGAAATGTCCACCTGCTCCCTACCACGTGCAAATGGTGTGTAAAACATTCTGTGTTCTTTTTGACAAACTGATGGGTCCGTGTACGTTTTGATCATTTCATTTCTTATTTGGAACGGAAAAACGAGAAATGAGAAGACGGCTCGTTTGTTCGTATTTTTGTGTAATTGAACAAACAGAAATCGAGATTTTGGCTTGATTTCTCATGTTTCGTTTGCGCTTCACAAATCGGTTTATAGCTTCGATATTTCATTCGCACACGTGGGCGGCGCTGAAACGCCCCTTTCATCTGATTGGCCAAATTGCTCCGCCTTCAGTACAGGCTTTAAATTCTGTCAGGCAGAATAAAAGTCAGTATGAATGCGGCGCAGAATATCGCACTTTAATAACAAATTGTCTGAAACCACCACTCACTGTTACCTACGCATAACATTTGAAGCAGAAATATAATAATGTGAGCTAGCCTATATAGGCTATAGTATGCTAACACATTATTTCTTGGTTATATAGCATTGTATAATAATCGCATGTCCCATTGATAAATGCTGTGCAAAAAGTTCTGTTCATTTGGATAAAAGTGAAGTGCAAATAAAAATCAATATTGGGCTGAATAGTATAATAATGTGTCCGTAACATTTCCCACTCTTGTCCTTTATTTATATTAAAAGGCATTAGGTGTGTGTATAATTAATTGGAGGAGCATGGGCCCACCGCCCAC
>JAFVLL020039865.1:0-10850 GCA_021397915.2 Tor tambroides | reverse complement strand
CTCAACTAAAGTTTGGATGCGTGTCTCTAGTTCTAAAATCTTCTCTGTCAGCCTAACTATTTCCCTGCATTTATCACATGTAAATCCCTCGTCGCCGACAGAGATAGATAAACTATACATGTGGCAAGCAGTGCAAACAACAATAGCAGGAGAAGAAGCCATTACTCACCGTGATTGATGAATGATACCAACTTAACTTACCACTTACCACTGTTGTTTGATGGACTCGTGAAAAACGGAGCGAGAGAGAAATGAAAACGGAGCGAGAAAAAAGAAAACAATAATAGGCGCGAACAGAAACGTGAATGGAACCGCGAGTAACAAGCTAACCGGCTAACGAATGCTAACGCACTGCACTCGTGGTTTTAAAAGCGAACAATCAAATTAGTTAGATTTAGTTTGATAGATAATACCAGAAATATGGTTGGAATTAAGTTATATATTATCACTTTAAACAACAGAGAGTGAAAGTAAGGTAAAGATTCAATAAAAAAGCGGAGCTACAATGGCAAACCTCTCAGCAGCACAACAGACAGGAACCAATTTTTGGTATACAAACAAACAGGGTAAACGTACCTATTAAGCTCACCAAAATCTACATTGAGACATGTTTAGTGCACAAGATATTGGTTTCAGTACAAAAATATGTTAAAATAAAATATTAATCCCTTACACAAAAATATTAAATTTATTTTAAATGACAAAAGCATTTCAATTAAGATATATATAATTAAATTCAAAAAGTCTGGCTGTGCTTAATGGGTACATTTTTGTACCCTTTAAGCACACCCCTGTTCCCATTAAGCTCATATCATGTTTTATTAAAAATTCTTGTTTATTTTAAGGAAAATTTTTAAAGAATGATTGTAAAAAAAAAATTTTTTTTGAAGGTACAAAGTCAATCACAAAAAAACTGAACAAAATCAAGCAACAAGGCATTCAAGTCGATCAGTTATATATTCATAATGAAGTGTCATCTAAGCACATTGCAACATCTATAGGCCTACTAGTCCACATTCAGCTAAGTAACACATTCAAAAATCAAATAAAACAAACCAATAAAACATTTAATTCATGGGGATGAACACAGAAACTAGCCTCATTATGAAGCCTCTTTTTAAATGGATGTCAACTTATCTATAGTCTCTTAAGGCTGGAATACACTACACGATTTTTGCCCCGATTTTCCACCAATTTACAGTCTGGAGACGTTGATGCTAGTTGCCAAAGATCAGAGCCAGTCTGCAGATTTGAGTTGACAGAACCCATAAAAAACCCATCAGTTAATATTTAAAGTCTGTTTATGAAGTATTAACATAGACGTTCAGTGTGGAAGAGCTTATAGAGAGCACACTGAGCTTAATGGGAGCAGCAACAATTTTTAATAAATTTAATGTAATATTAATTAAAATGGCAGGATTTTGATTTAAAAAAATAGTCTAGGTCATGTGTTAAGTTCATACATATTTTAATATGAACAACTATTACTAACAATATCTATGAACTTATACTTTTTCTTATTGATGTCACACTGAAGCTGTGTGATTTTCCAACCCAGTCTCATGGCAGTTCGTGTTATAGTCACGAAATTTAATCTATTGATTCGTGTTCATGGACACGAATTTCCCTCTTTTTTCGTGTCACTCAGCACGACTTTCCATCTAATGTATTTCAATAGGAAATATCTTTCGTGCCCTCCACCATATTTTTCTTTTTGCCAATAGAGTGGGGGAACTATGATGTCACTTTGTAGGCGAAAACCCGGAAGCGAGTTAGCATTTTAGCACTTCTGGTTCCATCGTCCCAGAGTCAATGAGTTTTTTGAATGGGATTTTGGTTAAATCCCTTAAATAAGGTCCGTGGTTCACACGAGCTCAAGATACTTTCATGTTTTATTCTACGACATAAAACACACCAGTTACACCATACTCGTGATTATTTTAAGCTGTTACGTTTCTTAAAAAAGATGGTTGCTAACAAGTTGCTAAATGGGACTGGTGTCGGAGACATTCAACGTCATCACGCCGAACAGGAACTCATTCTAACCCGCTTTTACAGTCTCGTGCTCTTTTGGATTAGTTTGTTTATCAATTTATAGTGTTTTTCAATTGTAGTGTTTCTAATTTGTAGTTCAATCATTTGAAGAATAACCAATTAATCATTTTCAGAATTTTATATTGTTCTTCAACAATGTTTTTTTGCTTTGCCCCGAATTGCAACCACAAGTCTTCGGATGGAAGATGCTCGTTTTACCGCTTTCCTACTGATGTAACCCAGCGGAGACTCTGGGTTCGGACCATAAGGTAAACCATATTACGATTATTCCATATAAACCACATTACCGGCTTTACGTGGTCATGGTTAAAGTGAGTCTTTAATGATGCATAGTGCTTAAAGCTAACGTTATGCTAAAATTAAAAGTTTACGGCCATGTGAAGCTGTTGGAAGGCAGAAAGCTTGAGGATTTTCTAGAAGCAAGGATAAAATAACATTTTGTAGAACCACCCTTACAAAATGATAGCTGAAATGTGGTATTTTATTTACTAAAATAAATGTAATATTACCATATCCAAAAACATTCTCACTCTACTGTTAATTATTAGATTAAAGGCACTAGAATTTTATTAAATACTACTTTTTTTAATGAAAATATTCATATTAATCTAGGATTAATTTTCTGTTAGTGCACCTTATTTAGAAATGTACAGAAAGGGGTTTGATCCTACAGTACTTATTGCAGTCTTAGATATGTGTGCTCCTATCAATATTAATTTGGTTATGTTAAATATACTATTATAGTTTTAATTGATGTTGATTTTGATAAAATTGAGCTTTTATTTTAAATTATTTTGTTAATTAGACAATACACAATTAAATGCTTTATTAATGCCACATTCATTCATTCATGAGCTTTAATTATGAATATTTCATTTATTCACAACTTACTATTTATTATTAATTTGTTTCATGTAAGTTTTAGTTTGGCTCTAGTTTTGCTTTTTTTCCTGTTTTTATATGGAAATGTTCATCTTTCATGAAATTAATATTGTGTGTTTTGTACTTTTCCCCCAGACGAGCAGACAGGAAGCCCAGTGCTCATTCACAGATCTGTAGTTGTCATTTTCCTTCAGGGAAAATAAAGGCCCCTGCTTTGTTTGTAGCCCCAAATGATCCCACTAGACAAATTTTTGAAGATCATTCCTATGTACTCAGAGAGGAAAGCACTGTGAATGAAACTGTTCCACTATTCATGGATGAAGGAGAGGAAAGTGCTACACTTTATATGGCAGATAAGGATGAAGATCCACCATCTCTGGCTGTAGTAGAGGGTCCTCAACCCAGTACCAACAATGTTGAGGAACATCCAGGTAGGAGCACAGTTGAAGAAGAGCTACAGTCTGAGCAAAGAAAAAGAATTCAACTTGAGATAAAGCTAGAGTGCTCCACAGCAGAGATAAGGTTTCTCAAGGACAAGCTGCAAAGACAAAGTTACTGTCGTGACAGGTATTCTGCCTCTCAGCTGAGTGAAAGTGTTCTTCGGATGGAAACAGGATTGCCAGATAAAGAATGCCTTCAATTTTGTGTCAATATATTTTAACAAGCTTTAGAGATTCGATCTGCATACCATTCTTCAGTTTAAGAACCCAAAGATATCAGCTCTTGAAGACAGAGTTTTCATGACACTCATGAAACTTTGTCATAACTACACAAACCTCCACCTGGTTTCACTCTTCTGCTGCAATTTAAAAACAGTCAGGAATGTGCTAAAAACTGTCATCGAGGTCCTTCACAAGCTCCTTTTTAAGGACATAATGAGCACTGTTCCCACTCGGGAGAAAAACAAGACCTGCTTGCCTTCTTCATTTCTGCATTTCCAAAACTGCAAAATGATAATGGATTGCACTGATATCAAAATTGCTATTCCCAAGCAAATGGATATGCAGAAAGAGACCTATTCTTCATACCGTGGCATGCACTCCTTCAAACTACTCATTAGGGTGGCACCAAATGCTGTGATCACATACTGCAGCAAACTGTACCCAGGATCAGCAAGTGATAAAGAAATAGTACAGGATTCTGGTGTTTTGGACCATTTCAAGCCGGGAGACCTCATTTTAGCTGACAAGGGATTCCTAATTCACAAAATTATGCCTGAAGGAGTCACATTAAACATTCCCCCATTTCTCAATCATGGCCAACTAACACACAGTGAAGCACATGCTACAAAGCTGATTGCACAGAATAGGATTCATGTTGAAAGGGCTATTGCCCTTTTAAAAGAATTTCAAATCCTGAAATTTATCCCATCTCATCTGCGGCACTTTGCAGATAAACTAGTTCAGGTATGCTGTGCTCTAGTGAACCTCCAAAGTCCTCTCATAAAAGAAGTGGCAGCAGAATAAAAAAAGAAAAATCTTCCATATGCCCTCCAGCCAGAAACACCAGGCTCCTGTTCTCCATCCAGCCACAAACACCAGGCTCCTGTTCTCCATCCAGCCACAAACACCAGGCTCCTGTTCTCCATCCAGCCACAAACACCAGGCTCCTGTTCTCCATCCAGCCACAAACACCAGGCTCCTGTTCTCCATCCAGCCACAAACACCAGGCTCCTGTTCTCCATCCAGCCACAAACGCCAGGCTCCTGTTCTCCATCCAGCCACAAACACCAGGCTCCTGTTCTCCATCCAGCCACAAACGCCAGGCTGCTGTTCTCTATCCCGATAGAAACGCCAGGCTCCTGTTCTCCATCCAGCCACAAACACCAGGCTCCTGTTCTCCATCCAGCCACAAACACCAGGCTCCTGTTCTCCATCCAGCCACAAACACCAGGCTCCTGTTCTCCATCCAGCCTGTTCCAGGCTGCTGTTCTCTATCGATAAGCCAGGCTCCTGTTCTCCATCCAGCCCTGACACCCGAGGCTTGTTCTCCATCCAGCCACAAACGCCAGACTTCTGTTCTCCATCAGCCCTAGCGCCAGGCTCCTGTTACTCCATCCAGCCCTACCAAACACCAGTCTCCTGTTCTCCATCCAGCCACAAACACCAGGCTCCTGTTCTTCGTCCAGCCACAAACACCAGGCTCCTGTTCTCCATCCAGCCACAAACACCAGGCTCCTGTTCTCCATCCAGCCACAAACACCAGGCTCCTGTTCTCCATCCAGCCACAAACACCAGGCTCCCTATTCTCATCCCAGCCACAAACACCAGGCTCTGTTCTCCATCCAATACAAACACCAGGCTCCTGTTCTCCATCCAGCCACAAACGCCAGGCTGCTGTTCTCTATCCCGATAGAAACGCCAGGCTCCTGTTCTCCATCCAGCCACAAACACCAGGCTCCTGTTCTCCATCCAGCCACAAACACCAGACTTCTGTTCTCCATCCAGCCACAAACGCCAGGCTCCTGTTCTCCATCCAGCCACAAACACCAGACTCCTGTTCTCCATCCAGCCACAAACACCAGGCTCCTGTTCTTCGTCCAGCCACAAACACCAGGCTCCTGTTCTCCGTCCAGCCACAAACACCAGGCTCCTGTTGTCCGTCCAGCCACAAACACCAGGCTCCTGTTCTAACAACAGAGATGGTGGATCTTCATCCTTAGCAGCCATATGAAGTGTAGCACTTTCCTCCTGTTCTCCGTCCAGCCAGAAACACCAGACTCCTGTTCTCCATCCCGATAGAAACACCATACTCCTGTTCTCCATCCTGATAGAAACACCAGACTCCTGTTCTCCATCCAGATAGAAACACCAGGCTCCTGTTCTCCATCCAGCCACAAACACCAGGCTCCTGTTCTCCATCCAGATAGAAACACCAGGCTCCTGTTCTCCATCCAGATAGAAACACCAGGCTCCTGTTCTCCATCCAGCCACAAACACCAGGCTCCTGTTGTCCATCCAGATAGAAACAGCAGGCTCCTGTTCTCCATCCAGATAGAAACACCAGACTCTTGTTCTCCATCCAGCCACAAACACCAGGCTCCTGTTCTCTATCCAGATAGAAACACCAGGCTCCTGTTCTCCATCCTGATAGAAACACCAGGCTCCTGTTCTCCATCCCGATAGAAACACCAGGCTCCTGTTCTCCATCCCGATAGAAACACCAGGCTCCTGTTCTCCATCCAGATAGAAACACCAGGCTCCTGTTCTCCATCCAGATAGAAACACCAGGCTCCTGTTCTCCATCCAGCCACAAACACCAGGCTCCTGTTCTCCATCCAGATAGAAACACCAGGCTCCTGTTCTCCATCCAGCCACAAACACCAGGCTCCTGTTCTCCATCCAGATAGAAACACCAAATACTGGTTTAGGTATGCTGTGCTCTTGTAAACCTTCATAATTCTCTGATAAAATAAGCTGCAGCAGAATAGTTTTAAAAAATATGTCTCCCATTTTCCCACCAGCCAGAAACACCAGGCTCCTGTTCTCTATCAAGCCACAAACACTTGTATGTTGTAAGTATGTTGTTCTCTACTAAACGTCCAAAATCCTCTAATAAAAGAAGTGGTGGCAGAATAGTTTAAAAAAAAAAATCTCTCCCATTTTCCCTCCAACCAGAAACACCAGACTCCTGTTCTCCAAACACCAGGGTGTCTTCCTCCTGCTTTGTAAATGCAAAGGTCAGTACTCTTGTCGCCAACCTCTTTTTTTTTCCCCATCCATTATTCAGTGGGGATATAATGTTGTTGTATATAAGCATGACTCAGTCAGATCCCTAGCGGTCAGTATCTCAAATCCAGGCACAAATCCAGGCACTGGTAAAGGCCCCGATATACTTCAAACGAAGTTCATTTTCGTTCTTCATTTGGGAGCAAAAAGAAGTTCGAAAAGGCTGAGCGACGGTATACTGCTGAGCGACGGTATACCGCTGGAGGCGGGGTGTAGATTAAAGTAAACGTGTCGCGACGCTCAGGCATATGCCCTAAACACAACAATGATGCAGTGATTGTGTATCTAGGTCTTTTATTAAACTGGATAAATTATTACACGTTTTTATATTTTATGTTTTGTCATAACCTGATAAAAACAAAGGTTTACTATTGTATGTTATTTTGGCATTTAATTTATTGTATACCTTTTAAATTTGCTTATTGAAAGAACAACAGCAGCAGCAGTATGGTGTAACATTTATTTGAAACGTATTTGGTACTTGCTACCTTATATCTTCACCCTTTCATTTCATTCTTTTCATGGCTTTGGAAAACTTGCATCTGATGTTTCTCTGTGTCACTTTTTGCATAACTCCGGGTCGTCGACACCAAGCTTCGTTGCGATTTCTTTCTAGGAATTAAATGTTTTCTCTGAACCTTTAAAGTCTCCCCACGAGCGATTGAACAGGTGCGGATATATTTGTGGCAGTTCAGTTATTCGACACAGTGTATTTATGTTGTTAGTGACTTGGAAATGTTCTTCCCCTGCCTGACCTCTGTTGAATGTGCAACGAACCGGGGGAAAAAAATTGCACGTCAAAGAAGGCGGAGTTTCCGAACCCACCCACTGATTGCGTAATCGCCACAGACCAATGGTAGCTCAAAGGTGTTTAGGAGCCAAAAAGAACTCCCCTGAAAGTTCTCTTTGGTGAGCTGTATCGAACTGCCAAAACGAACTTCGTTTCGGCCTGATTTTGTTCGAAATGACGTCATATCAGTTCATTCTTCGATTTCGTTTGAAGTATATCGGGGCCTTAAGGACAGTACAGACCTTGGATCACTACACATTGGGACACTGATGACTGTATTTTAAGTGACAGGACAACATTCTCATTGTACATATCCTTCTGACATTATTGTTTTTAAATTAAATTACATATGCCGGAAATATTTCAGCTGTAATTTAACCATAAATGTTTATTTATTGTCTAGTGAATCTGTGATGTATGTTTAATCTGAAATGTAATTGAATAAGTTTCTTTTTGTTTTTTTTAACTTCTATCATGTGACTCGCATGTTGTTGTTTTTTTGGTGCAGAATTTCCGTTAAGGGAACATGACTACTGAACTATGGAGCTGCTCAAGATGCACCATTTTTCATTCAGCTAAAGTTAGCACAGCTACTTTTACAGACATTAACAATTATGGCAAAAGAACCTCTGTTGATTCTTTACAATTTTCACAAGAAATGTTTTTATGTATGTATTTTGTTTAATTCTTATCAATAGGAATAAAAAAAATGCATATAGGACCCCACCCTCCAAAAAAATGTAATCCCAAAATTAATGTGTGTATTTTTCAGTCAAACCCCCTAACAATCAAAACTGTTTCAAAACTATATACATGAAAAACTAATTAAAATTCACTGCAGTGCCAACTGTGGAAGGATGTGGGTCTTAAAAAAATCTTCCAGGGCCAGCAGATTTGACTGCCAGTTGTCATCTCGGGCTATGGGGATGATGACACTGTCTTTGGTAGTCCACACAACAAAGTAGCAGGTCTGTCTTGCAGTGAGGTGAAGCTGCCCCTGTACTTGGTGCCAGTAAGTATGGTCTCTGCGCAGGGTGTAAATACCATCTTCCATACTGACACAGAAGCCCTTCATTTGCGATGCTTCTCTAATTGTGATATTTCGTGCATCATAGGGACACTTTGCCTCCAATACTGCGGATAACCCCACCAGACCATCTGGAGATGCTCCCAGCAGTCCTGATGGAGACAGCCACAAACCTGACTCCTGGACCGGCATATCAGTTGCCGCAGTGAATGCCCGGATTGCCTCTCCCTCATTTACAATACCCCACTGTACAGACAAAACACCATCTAGGGCTTGTTGTTTTCCCAGCACTCTAGCAAGAAGTGAAGCAGTGACACGTTTTGCTTTAAGGACAACACCAAAGTTGCTGGCTGTCAGTCTCCCTCTCCTAAACAAATGCCAGTTTGGGTTGCTGCGCTGACCAGTTGTTGCTACCTGAATGGATCGCCGTTGCTCATCTGACAGAACCATGCTGGCCAGGATAGCCTCAAGCCCCTGGTGCCCCACAGACTCTACAATTTTAGCAACAGAATAGGTTGCCAAGGAACATGTTTCTCCTTCTGGCTCAGGTGAGAGAAGCCAAGACATTCCTGAGAACCTGCCACTGAGTCTGTTCCTCAGCCAGTTGCAATCCTCAGCAGTTGGTTCTCTTGTCAGCGGGTTATAAGGCTCATTCGGAGGGGGGTACAGTTCCTCTACCGAGTGTGTGCTCTTAGCTGCCTTTGGTTTCTTCCACTGACATGTGGTGTCTGTGCAGCTGAAATTGTGAATGGCAAAGATAGCCAATGCTGCTGCATGACTACATTTGTAGTGTCCACGTGGGCATTCACATTGTGTGGACATAATGCCTTCATCACCTGTAGAGACCTGTGTCATGGCAAGATTAATGTTAATTGTTGACAGAATATAATTTATTTTAATAAAACTATTTTATGACAATGTGTCAGTTTTTTACTTATGTATTTTTTAACATTTGAAGATAGTGATTGCTATAGTGCATTTATTCATCTCTGGTCAGCTCTCACTAATACAAATGTGCGGTAAAGGCTGAATTTTTATAAACTGCTTGTGCTATTATACCACTGGTTCTCATATTTGGGGGTGTGGATAACCAGTCGAAAAATAGAAAACAAAATAATAATAATAATAATAATATATAAAAATAAAAAAAATTAAAAAAAAACCAGGAGAAAATATATGAAGAAAACAAACTTTAGAAAATATAGTTACTGTTGGGAAAATAACTTTGATGATGCTATTGGCCTCAACTGGATCATTTTAAATTATTATATTAACCTATAATTCTAAGTGATTGTTCATCTTGTTTAACAGCTTTTTATATATAATTTCAGTTATACACATTCAACACGTGTAACTAATTATTATAATTTATTCCTCCCTCCCTGACGGCACTTACCGACACTTGATAGACAATTATAAAACATATGTATTTTTAAACGTTCATAACAACTGTAAAGCAAAATAAAAATTATTTTTTACCCAAAGGAAAACTATCTAAAAGCGCACGTATAAACATGTTTTTGTTTTTTATATATATAATGTAATGTGGATTAAAATTCATCCAGAGTAAATAATTATCATGGAAAATGTTTCTAAAAATAAGTTTAAAAGTTGTCGGAAGCGTGGTGGTGACGTTGAAGGAGAGCGACCGTGGTGCTGTAGTTCGTTTATAGCCTAATGTTAGCTTTTTAGTTCTGGCGCTTGTATTTAGGCTTCAAAATTCACAAAATTTGTATTACTTTGTAAAGATTATCTCGATGGACAAAACGTGTAAGTTTCATGAACTATGATTGAACACAGAGCTTATTTTTTGCGATTATCCAAAAGCCTATGGGAAAATCCTATTGGCTTTTTGTCGAGGGAAGCAGTTTCATGCTAACAGCCGATCCGCCTACAGAGTGACGTTATAGTTCCCCCACTCTATTGGCTCTATCTCTCTCTCTCTCCTCTCCACCTGTAGCTGGTGTGTGGTGAGCGCACTGGCGCCGTTGTGCTGTGGCTGCCGTCGCATCATCCAAGTGGATGCTGCACACTGGTGGTGGTTGAGGAGAGACGCCCCACATGATTGTAAAGCGCTTTGGGTGTACAACAATACACAATAAAGCGCTATATAAATGCATCATTCATTCATTCATTTATATATATATATATATATATATATATACACAGATTATGTATAAAAAATATTTGTTTGATCTGACAGATCTTATAAAACTCAATAGACTGACTTTTATTCATTTGATAAACTAAAGTTTTTAAGTTGTTATTTGCTAGTTGAGTTAACAAGAAGTTGAGTGCGATAGGTTGCCTTATTTTTTTTTTGAGTTAGGTCAACCTTTTTTTTTTTTTTTTTTTTTTTTTTAAAGTG